>JH153240.1:114293-124821 GCA_000226015.1 Mnemiopsis leidyi
ACTGACTGACTGCTGAACTGACTGACTGATCGACTGCTGACTGACTGACTGACTGACTGACTGACTGACTGACTGACTGACTGACTGACTGACTGACTGACTGACTGACTGACTGACTGACTGACTGACTGACTGACTGACTGACTGACTGACTGACTGACTGACTGACTGACTGACTGACTGACTGACTGACTGACTGACTGACTGACTGACTGACTGACTGACTGACTGACTGACTGACTGACTGACTGACTGACTGACTGACTGACTGACTGACTGAAGAATTGAAGAATTGAAGAATGGAGGCCGGGGGCGGGGTCCCTGCACTAGTGTCTAGACTCTAGTAGTGTCGTTGTGACGATGGATTCAAATGTTACACACTTACACACAATATCATTCACCTCCATTATGTTTTGAAAACAAATAGCACGGGACGTTGTCAGAAATTTCCAATTTCTCCGAATCTCCGATTTTATCATTAAACAGATGACATTAATATGGCACGTGCAGTGCCGCGCGCGTAGTTCGACCAATCAGCGATGAGAACGATTTGTGTGGCCATGCAATGAGCGATCGTGACCTTCAGAGCTGAAACACGCGCCGGCCATATGCTGAATTATCCTATTGATTCTTTTGTCGGTTTCTCAATTGTCGTACGGTCGTACAATCGTATAGCGGGAGTAAATTTCAGCACCACTCCGCTCGGCCGCTTTTTCAATATTTGATAAAATAGAATCTATTATATGTATCTTCAAAGTCCGAATTCGGAATAATCTGATTATATTCGCAATTTCGCATTATGACGTGGTTTCCTGATGTTTATTCATGCTGTATATTTCGGCCGTCTGCGATTGCTGTTTGCTGAACCCCAAGATTGATTGTTCTAACAGTCCACAATTTGCCCTCTATTGATGTGATGTAAGCATTAAGCGTTATGTTGTAGCGTTTACCTGTTTAAGTTGTTCACTCTCTCGGCGCTGAGCTTCAACATCGTTAACCGTTTCTTCACTCTGCTTCAGACTATCTGAAAATTGCTTAATTGGTATAGATTGATGACAGATGAATATAGAGAGGCTATCTTGTTGAAACCGTTGAACATTATTCGTCATTTTGCGGCTCTATAACAGTCAAACCTTCTGCTCAAATAAAACCACTCTGATAAGATAATACCACTCTGATACTTTATTGATCAATTACAGTCACTGCTTCGAAATCAATCTCCTATAATTAACCTTAAAACTGTACTGCTTGCGTGATCTTATGAAGAATTCGCTATAGTTTCATTTAAACTATTAATTTAGCTTTGTCTGCAAGTATAGCTTGTTTTAACTGCTCTTTCTGAACACTTAGCTGACGAATTTAACTGACGGCTTCAAACTATCTGCAAATTGCAATTAATTGTGACAGATAAAGATTGATGATGGAATGGATAGATTGTTAAAAATCGTTGAACTTTTCGTCGTTTCGTTGGTTAAATTAACCTTCTGCTTAAATAAATCATTTCTAACCTTTTATCACCCTTGCATTATTGAAGTTACACTTTGTCAATCAATATACGTCACTCATGCTTAGAAATCAATCCCCTATAATTAACCTCTAAACTGCACTGCACTGCTAGCGCGACCTTATGAATTATTTGCTATAGTTCCATTTAAACTATTAATTTAGCTTTGTCTGGAAGTATAGTTTGTTTTAACTGCTCCGTCTGACATGCTAAGTTGGACGGATTAAACTGACTGGTACGATAGCTGTTTAAGTAGTTAACCACTCGGCTAAACAAGACGATATAAGACTGGAACTTGACATTGAGCAATTGTTTACTGTACTAGTGCTTGTGGTCCTTGAATATTCCTGCCGGTCGCTACAGTAATGGACTGATGGCTTCAGACTGATTCTAAAAATAGCACTCTTTAAGCCAGTAGGTCCATGAACTTTTAATTTCTCAGGAGAGGAGATCGCCCTGATTTCTGCATTTCAACTATTATACTAATCTGTACATGTCTTCTTTGTCTGTTTTAATCATATTTTACAGTAATCTTAGATTAATAGACCCACAATCTGCTACGCTAGGTATAAAACTATAAGTTGAGTAGAACCTCACGTTGCCCGTAGATCTGTGTAGTTTCATGTACACTTGGTAAGACTACTTATTTTAATTTATTGTCTATTTTATTCCTAAAAGTGATTAATCTAACGATTTAACACTTCACTTTGGCGAGCAGTAAAGTTCACGTTCAGAATTATTGATGGAAGATGAGTTTTTTCAATCCCGACGGCAGTCGTGCGGCAGTACGCCGGCAGAACGGAACTACTTCACAAGTGCGGCGGCAGAGGCGTGGCCGTTCCGCGGCAGCCATGTGGCAGTATCAGATTCTTTATGAGTGGGCAAACATAAACCAATCAAGTCATTCATGTAATATTCTGTGTCATTTTGAAATTTGCTATCAAAGCTTTCAAGGTTATATAGCAAAACTAAATTATCTCCTGCCACCGTACCGCCGCACTACTCCGCCTCGAACTGCCGGCTGGATTCTGATGTGCGACCGTTATTTATTTGGAAATGTTACATTCGCTACTGATTAAGTTCAGAATTAGTTTAATTGGTAACTTAAACTTATACTTAGTAACACACTTTATGACTTTGTCCTTCGCTTAGTAAGATAAAACTGCATGCGAAACCGTGTGTTAGTCAATCGTTCATTGATAACTTTTTGGACCTTGTTTTGTATGGAAAAGATTTCCCCGAAGTTTGTTTCTTTTGCCAAATTTAGATTCGTTCACAAGAGAAATATCAAGTATACTAACTCAACATGTCCTTAACATCCCTCTGATATTGATCTCGCTCCTCCTTCAGAGCACTAAGTTCCTCGCTCTGATCTTTAAAAATTCGCTGCATCGTCCGCAGCGCCTCCTCCATGCCCTTGGATTCGGAACTCTGGTCTGCGTACGACTCCTGGGAGTTGGGTGCATGGTGAGATGTCAGTAAAACTTGTTTACTGCATGTGTCATTTCTTGGGTAGGATCTTGGCGGAGGTTACAACTTGCTACTGTACGTTTTAATTGTTAATTCCTGGAAAGTTGAATCCTGGCAAAGATCAAAATTTGCCAACTTCCTGGATCAATTAATTCTTGGAAAGTTTAATTAAGTAGATCCGTGGTGTATTCAGGTGTCTGACAAGTTATAAGATCAGGTGTCTGACAAGTTATAGAACGTGTCACCTGAATGTCACGGAGGGTCTCACGTAGTCCGTTCACGTTGAGCTCCAGATCCAGTATCTTGTACTCCTTAGTCTCTACAGAGCGCTCACCTTCCGCAACCGCCGCTTTCAACCGACTGTTCTCAGCCACCAGATCCTCCACGAAATCGTCAAGGCTCCTGCGGTTAATGGCTCGGATAATTGAGAAGCGAAGTTGAACTTGATTCAGGAAAGTTATAGTGAAAGATAGTTTGATTTACGGGTGGTAATAATTGCTTTCTTTAAAACTTTTTTGATCCTGGATAACCACCGATTTTTTGATCATCAATACTCTTATTGTCTGTTTCATCATTAAGATGTACTCAAGGTCACGAAAATAGTTATATTACTAAATTAGAATAAGTAAAAACAAAAACCGCACCTCTCTGATTTCTCCTCGGTTTCAATCTCGTACTTAATCACCTCTATTCTGGAGATGATTTCTTCCATTTCTCCGCAGGATATCTAGAAATTTAAATTTTGTAGCTTTTTGCCTGATATAACTATAGTAATTACTATAGTTATTCCTATCAAATATCATAAATTATAACTGGAAGTTATGCTTCTAAGATCAGGCTATTTACCGGGACGTAACGTTTGTCGTTAACTAGAATTGAGAATTCATCTCATTTGGAAACAAGTTTAAAGCATTAATATTGACTGTTATTGTTAAATCCTATTTTGTCTACTTTTATTTAATCACACACTAAAGATTGCTTAACTTTAGGATCAATTTTAAATTCCATCATATCAGAAACGCAGGCTGCAGGGCTCATGCTACCAAGCTGTAATTTGTTATTACCTTACTGCAAGATATTTCCTGGAATTTAGGATATGCCCGTTTAGCGAATTCCACTACGGCGTAAACTTCTAAGCAATGTATTAGAATTAGAATTAGAATTAGAATGTATAAATGTCAGAATGTCAATGCCGGGCGAAATGAATTTCATAATTTTGCATATAAAGCAATCTCTCAATTTTGCCTTGCAACATATATCGTTTGTGCATGCTAAGCGTACCTTGGCAACTCTATATCGCAGTAAATTATTACAATTTGCATATCATTAGCTTCCAGCATAATTATAGCGTTGGCAAGCGCAACCGGGGGAAATTAGGATATTACGTCGCTGCAAACTCTGCACGTAAGTATTCTGGCAAAGGTTCCTCCTGACAAGCAAAAGTCTCCACTTGGAAGATATTTACTTAGACTGATTACACCTCGTTTGTGACCCATCGTATCACAATAGCACTAATTAGGATGGTAGAGTGAAGCCCGATCCGCCGACACTCCTCGCCTGACACGCGAGCCTCAGCTGGTTTGGAGAAGTGCTACCGTAAAGACTTCGGTCTGCGGGGATCCGACCTTAAACATTTAGAAAGCTGCGCATATTAGCATATTGCATACATTTCGTCGTCTAAATTTAAACCGTCTGCTAACTTTCTAACTTTCTACTGTGAAACGTGTTTCAACTAGCAACGTAGAAGTGCTCTGCAGTTACTATAGTTACTATAGTTACTATATAAAGTGAGTAGTTATATTTACAGTAATACAGTTAGTTCCCACTTACAGTGCGTTTGTAGTGACATACTTTTAGTTAAGGTGTACCATGAATTCTAATTATAGTATTTCAATAATTTTAAAACTTGACCCATGTAAGTGTAACGCACGGTCCATTTTACAGTTGTACGAGTTTATTTCATGCATTTCAGTATCATTTTAGGTGACTAAATGTAGGTAGTATAGGTACCTGGCGTGATATTTATGTCCAGATTCCGTTGTATTTGATATTGTTTTTGAATAGGAATAGCTGAATTGAGCAAAAAAGCCGCGATGTGGTTATAGCCGCCAGCCAGGGGCAAAAGTTTGTCGCGGTGGGTGCGGAATCGCGATATTTGGCGTTAACCGCGACAAATCGCGATATTTGGCATTTGCCGCGACAGATCGCGATTATCTTATTTTTCCGCGATAAGTCGCGATTTTCACTATTTTTCGCGTCAGACCGCGATTTCATTCACTCTTAGCAGTCAAATTCCAGGGATTCCTGCGTTCCGAAGACGACTTGACCAGTCGTTATAAAAGTTGACCAGTCGTTACAAAAGTTGATCAGTCGTTACAAAAGTTGACCAGTCGTTACAAAAGGTGACCAGTCGTTACAAAAGTTGACCAGTCGTTACAAAAGTTGACCAGTCGTTATAGAAAACTTGACCAATCGTTATATCCTCTGGTAATCCGAATCTCACTCCTAACAAGAGCAGTAATTTGCTTGATAATTGAATCGTCACAAGCATATTGACAATTTGATGGACCGTTTTTTGTCTAAACGCACTCCTAATGATAATGTTGTCTGTCAACCCCCTCTAAGAAACCTAGCCCTGCTGCCAAGCAAGGAAAGGTTTCCGCCTTAGTTAGAGTTGCAGAGTTTGGCCGCGATAAGTTTTATGCAGATGGTAATAAATTGTTCTGTCGAGCTTGTAATGTTGTTATGTGTTATTGAGCACACACGGAAGAACACGGTGGAGCGTCATCTCAAAACAAAGGTAGGATGCCGATTCTTTGCGATTCTTTGTTAGTAAAAATTGTGTTACCTTTCCCCGGTAAAATTGGCCGATTCATTAGCGTTATTCTTAAAACCTACCTGACACCAAACACCAGAGTGACTTAGAATCAAACAATAGCATTAGGCAATTGTAAAAAGGTTGCATTAATTATACTGTAAGCCCTATATTTACAATTTTTGCCGCGACAAAGCCGCGATTTTCACGATTTTTGCCGCGACATAGCCGCAATTTTCACGATTTTTGCCGCGACATTGCCGCGATTTTCATGATTTTGACCGCGACAAGGCCGCGATTTTTGGCATTTCGGCTTGTCGCGGCACCGCGATTTTTAGCCTTAAAAACCGCGACAAATTTTTGCCCCTGCCGCCAGCCTCTTAGAACTACATGATACCATGATATGGATCCTTTTTCTTTTAGGATTACATCCTGATCAGTCTAGACTTAAGAGATTATTCTCAAGATTCTTCACTAAGCTATTACTGTAGCGATACGGTAGTTAATTACGCTTAATAATAACTACGTGATAACCGATATGATAACTAAGCTCAGTCTTAACTTCCAACAATCACCAGCTGCTGAAAGAAAATACTTCTTTCGACAAAACTGGTAAGAGAGCTAGAGTTGGTTACCTGGGTCACCGACAGTTTTTCCTCCAGGTCCGCTATTTTAGTGCGCGATTCCAAGTAATCTGCTTTATGTTGCTCCACCTGAATATTATACTTGAATCTAACTATCAAATTCCTAGATATTTGTCATAAATTTAATCCTCAGATGGGCTAAAAATTGTTGCTCTTTGTCCGTTAATCAAAAGTTTTGTTGAATTATGAAGATAGATTCCCGTTTTAGTGTCACATCGAGCGTACAAGTCACATAGAACGTACAACTACAGCCTCAAGCCCAGCAAGTTATATTCTACTTTAGGTGCGACCATTCTAGATCCTTAATATGCCATTGTTTTGCTGCCTGCGCTTTTTTTTCTTTGTTTGCACAAAGGATGAAATTGAATAGAACAAAGAAAATTATCTAACACAAATCATGATAACCATTGTGGTTGCAACTTGCATATATAATTCAAGGGTGAAATTTCTCACAACCTATGTTTAATATCATTTGTGGAGAATTGTCTTAGCCACGTTCGTATAGTTTTAATCTAATCTCACACATAACCAGGCTTATGTGGTATTGTCATATTGTCGTAGTTTAATCTCGATTTCGGATCCTTATTTTCGCGAATATTTGTTGCTGGGGGAGTCACTGTGATATGTGATATGTATTATGTGTGATATACAAATATTGTCCTGTTGGGTCATTCTTGTCAATAGCTGATGGGGTTACGGTAGATGAATAGAAAAAGACTTTTTTAAGAGGGCCAAAACTTTTTGGCAGCCATGATCAGCTTCAAAAACTAAACCCTCTACAGACTACACTCACTACAACCCAATCTGCTATTGCCAAAACTCTCAATAGAACGAAATGCAAACCATAGAATCGAGGCAGCGCAAAAACGCGAAAAACATCAAACGCATCTCCAAAGTCCATAGCAACAAAACCAAGAACCTTACCACCCCACTATCCACATGAATACTATGACAATTGATATTCGTCCCACAGGAGGGAGCTGCCAGTAGACCTCCAAACCCCCAACTAAAGCACCAACATATTGATATACAGTCTGTGTCTACAGCAATCCTGCAGACGTATTTTGTGAGCTATAATTCTTTATTTTTTAGGGGTTTGTCTGTTATAGCAGTTCAAGGTCATTTGATCATACTTATGGTTTCTTAAGCTACCTTCGACATCTGTCGCCAACATTTTTAAAATATATACTTCGATTCAATATGAATCGGACTTGAAAGAAGCTTGGAAAACAGACTGTACAAGAATTACAAGGATTACAAGGATTACAAGGATTACAGGGATTACAAGGATTACAAGGATTACAAGGATTACAAGGATTACAAGGATTAGAAGGATTACAAGGATTAGAAGGATTACAAGGATTACAAGGATTACAAACTAAATTGTCTTATTACAATTGTAATGTCAGACTAAAAACAAACATTTATACCTAAATTTAACAACCAAAAAAGAGTGATAGAAATTATAAAACAATTCGTACGTTTACACTCACCAGAGTGTCCATGTAGTCAGCAGTTGCATCAACTTCTTCGAGCTGTAGTCGGAGGTTCTCCTTCTCAGAGATCAGTTTCGTTGTCGCCACCTTTGATAGACAGTTTATCATAGAGGTTTGGTGATAATCCGCCAAGGTGAAGGTCTACAAGCAACGGTGGTGGGGGGACGGGGCAGTAAGATGGGAAATCCTCTTTTTCTGGTTTGTAATTCGATCGATGGTATTGAATTACTGTCTAGCAGTTCCCCATGGTACTGTCTTGGGAATCAAAATAATTTTATTTTCAATTTGGGCTTTAGTGTGCGTGCGGTTTGCAGTTATGTAAAACTAAAGGTGGCAAAAAGAACAAAAATTATAACCTTATTTCACTATAAATATTACGCAATACCAATGAACGTGAAAGATATGAATGGGAATTCACAAAAACACATGCTCGGGCGAGAAGTAAATTTCGTTTTTTTAAGTTTTTTAAGTAAGATTTTAAGTTGAGCTCATGTAATTTTGCCAATGATTATAGCGGGGTTTCAGATAGAGATCAACACTCCAGTTTAATCCCTTTTTCCAAATGTTTTACTGTGACGCCGGGTCTATCAAATTTGGAACACTGTAGCTAACCTATTTACACTTGTCAGTCTTCCTCGGGCTTTGTCGCTATAAACATATATTTATAAACGCAACACGAATTAACACTTCGCTTGAGCGCTATTCCAACATTACTTGCGTGTGACCCAAATTATCCTTTTTTCATGTCACGTGACTGCGTGACCATTCACACGTGCGTACATGACTGCGTGACAGTTCACACGTGCACGCGATCTGTTGGTCATGTGAATCAAACTAAATTTCCGATTTGTCGTTTTAAAGGCTGAGACAGTTTGAATCATAGCCAAAAATCCTCTTCTCGTCTAGCCGAGGTGGTAATGCGGCTAAGAGATCAATATTTCATAGTAAGATGATAGAAACCATTGCTCCTGCCCGGGGTTACTATTTTCACACCTATAAGAAAATTTACTCGTGCAGGTTAACGTCACTCTCTATCAGTATACGATATCTAGATTGATGTTTTCCGCGGAGACCCTCCCTAAATCTTACTACGAATATATTTATGATTATCATTTGAAATTTGTTATTTTAATTCATAATTATGTTATAAAACATAAACTGGTTTGGTTAATTTGTTAAGATCTAGGTATTCTTTCTTTCTTTCTATTATTTTTCTTGAGTGCCTAAGGCCTCTTTAAATATTACATCACTCCCGACATTTAAGGTGCTAAACTGAGAGGAGTCTAGACTTGTAGCCTCGATCCCTGCTTTTAAATTAAGATCAGTCAGAGGAACCTCATTAGTGCTCCTGCCAAATAACCGAGTTCGTCAGTGGCAAAGTTGCAAGTGATGGAAATTACCGAGTTCGTCAATGGCATAGTTCCAAGTGATGGAATCTAATGCATCGAAATCCACTATAATTATGTTCGTATTGACTAGTCATACCCTTAAAAACTGTAAATGCAGCATTTAAATTAACAGCAGTGAATTTCTGACTGTATATAATTGTGCAACTATCGACCTGCAATTCTTCGTGGCTCTTAGACACTTTCAGCATTTCTTCCTCCAAGCGGACTCTTTCGCCGTCTGACAGCTTCAGTTCTTTTTCCTTGTCTTCTAGCTTGGCTTTGAGGCTCTCTATGTAGGTTGTTTGTTCAGCCAACTTGTCTCCCAGAAGCGACAGCTGGTTGTATACCATGTTCTGAAAATGGGGACTGAGTGTGAACTGCCTGGTTATACTTTTTTTATCTCATACTTATTTTAATTCGGTCACTTCAACAGCCACACGTTACACAAGTGTAACGGCCAATTACAGGAGGCCGAATGTACAATTATACATGCATGCCAGTGACGGTTAAGGTAGTGTGTACCATACTTTTATCGCCCGAGACTTCGCTGCAATGGGCAGCTACTCTTTTAACCCTCAATCACGGTTTCCCGACCATTCGGCTGAGTCGACCGAAGAAGGTTGCATAGGCAAATGCCCTTAGCGCACTTCTCTAGGACTGGCGGATACGGGATTTGAACCTCCGACCTCCTGCGTGGGAGCCGAGAAGCAAACCACTACACCACCAACAATAAATAATTAAATAATAATTAACAATAGATAATTCACTTGGAAATGAAGTTGAACCCTTATTGGTGCACGTAAGCAATATGCAATGACGATCGGACACTGTGTTAGGATCAGTTGGTCCGCTTTCCCGGCCAACCCTTATGTATGATAATTTGAGAGATACTGTTTATTAAACAATGTTTAAGTCTGAAGTCTGTACGTAAAGCTATAAAAACACAGTTGTATTTCTTGTACTGCGATCCACCGCTTCTTCCCCTCACCCAGAGTTCTGCCGTGATCTGACAAAAGTGCTTAAGTAACAATTTTGAAAATTTTGATTTTTTCACCAAAATAGTTTCATTGGGTCTAGAACTTCCCCTTGGAACCGTTGGAATAAGTCTGGGACCCCCAAAACTGCTCATCTGCAACACGTATTTTGATGAAAACGGTAAAAATACTAGAAAAAGTGCTTAAGTGTCTTCGGGGTTCTCTACAGCCTGAACC
>JH153241.1:63176-79764 GCA_000226015.1 Mnemiopsis leidyi
CTTACTGTACCCAATTAAAGCATGCTATACTGCCCTAATAAAGATACACGAAATGCTTGACAACAGTCCAGCACACGATCGTGTATCAGCATGACGTTATCGCATATGCCGATGGCACGACACGTAAGATCAATTAAGAGTCGGACAAGGCCATGGGATATGAGCTTTCAATAGCAGGCACCGGCACACGTGATACACCCTCAAAGATCACTTTTATCAACAAATTTGATCAGAAATGTTTACGTATAACTGTCAATAGCTTAAGTTACTATTTTTGGCCAAAATTAGGCCATATTTTGGTCAAATTCTATTTACCGGGCCCCTCTATTTACCGGGCCTCAACCCTTTCCCCCGAGAGGCCCGGTAAATTGAGGGTTTACTGTATTCTTGGGGAATGAGGGTCGGACAAAGTCAGACAACCTTTTACCCACAAATTAAGTAACAGTGAGATATTGCATAAAAATTTAACTCCGTTATCTTTTGCAAAATTAATAATACAGAATGAACTGAATTATGTAATTGATAAAAATTTTTCAAAATATTTTTATACCAGTTTTATACAAAATTTTATTTTCAAGATAAACCCATTTTTTACATAGGGGGTTGTTCACATATGATGTCATCACCTAAGAGGGGGGTTTCCAAATGATGACGATTGATGAAGACACACGATTTTTACACGATTTAAATTTATTATTTTACATCACAATATCAAAGAAAATAAGAAACAATCAAGCAGACCCAGTACATAGACTGATTAGAAAGTGTCAACCGTCGGGTAAAACAGGGCCTAGGTGCCTCATCGCGAGGGAGACAACCTAATGCCTGTGTTCGCGATGGTAAAATTTTCATATTTTATAGTTCTCATGAAACATTAGAGGGGGAGGGGGTTTGGTCAATGATGATGTCATCAAAAAATTTTGGGATTTATAGTGTTTTTTTTGAAATTTTTTGATTTCTTTTGAAAATATTTGTCAGAATTTTTCAAATCAGAAGAAAAACTTTCTAATAAAAATGCTGATTCAGAAATCTGGTGAAATACTGTGTTTTCACTGACTTAGTATAAAACATTTCAAAAGTGACTAAAAGTTAAAAGACCAAAAATCAAAGTTTTTCGACATGAAGAAGGGGGGGGGGGTTCCGACTGTGATGATGTCATTATGGTAATTTACCTCTGACATTTAGGGGGGTTTTTTCATGATGACAATTGATGACAGCAGGGGAAGGGGTTTGAAAATTACCGTAAATTTGCTGACGTCATATTTGAAGGACCCCATAGGGACAGTTATTTATTCAATGTAATTTTATTTTACCATTTTTGCTAATTAAAAAACACAAGTTACCTGCAGTGATGATCGTATACTGAATTAGACTTAGTTAATCCACTGTCCACCTACCTGGTTCAACTGTTGAGTAGTAATTTGGGCTATTTTATTCAGCCTCTTAGTTTTATAGTTTTTTTGCTAAATTATTTTGATTATTGTATGTGATGATGTATGTCATTATCTTATATTCTATTCTATTCTATTCTATTTTATTCTATTCTATTCTATTTTATTCTATTCTATTCTATTCTATTCTATTCTTTTCTATTTTCTATTTTCTATTTTCAATATTCTTGTAAGCTATTGATTTTAAAACTTTTTACGATAAATATTTTATATTCTTACCAATAAATAATACACATTGACTGATATTAGAGTTTTCAAATCTGTTTTGAAAACACATCTTTTTAAAAAAGCCTATGAGCAATGAGTGATAAAGTGATAAGAACTTTCTATGTTTTGACTATTTAAATGATCATTTACTCTCCAGAATCGCTTTAGATGGTTTGAGTTGAATCAGTATGATTTTGAACTCTTTTTAACTATAGGGCGATAAAGAAATGTTTAGTTATTATTATTATTATTATTATATTGTTTACTCTATCTGATTTTATGTCAGGTCTACGAGGTGTCCAAGAACAGACATGTTTAATATCTCCATGCATTATTTACTGTGTACATCTAAATAATGTCTTCAACACGAATTCTCCGTAAGTCTTATGACTTAATCCTTAAAAACACCAAAATTCGTAAGAAAAATCTAGTTCCAGAAGTGTATCTGCATCTTTTGGATACCACATGTCCATGGTATTACAGGAAGGAAATACCTGAATTAGAAAATGATCCGTTCTGGTCAGTGTTTTGGCCTGGAGGACAAGTTCTCTCTAGGTTCATTTTGGATAATAAAGAGGTGGTTAAGTGTAAAAACGTTTTAGATTTTGGTTGTGGTTGTGGTGCCCTAGGTATTGCTGCTAAAAAAGTTGGAGCAAAATCAGTTGTTTGTAATGACATTGACCAGTTGGCAATGGCTGCTGTTGAACTGAACTTCAAACTAAATAAGCTTGATCCTCCTTTTCTGTTAACCGATGATCTTCTGAAGCCATCATCCCTAAGCAAGCTTGAGAAAACATCAATCTTCATGGGGGACATGTTTTATGATGAAGTTATGGCAAAGAAAATTTTAGCTTGGTGTAAGAGAAGCTGTCAATCCAAAAATACTATTTACATAGGTGATCCTGGAAGGTGGGGCTTGGACTTTATCCGAGATTCAATTACTAAAGTGGCGGAGTACGAGATTATTGATGAAGATTGTGATGAGTATAGGACTGCTGCAGTGTTTCAGTTTCAATCTAATTGATGTATAATCTACTTTTTACTAGAATGAAAGAAACTTCAAATTTTGCAACACATCAATGCTTACTTACAACATCTAAATTATTGGCTATCATATCTTTTATGAAATATCTATGCTATCAGGCGCAGTCAGGCATTTGAGATGATCATTTTAACTTTATTTGACTTGGTAAAATACTGATTTGAGTTAACCTTTTTTAATTTAACAATCTGTTCAATTGATTTTATTAGATTTTTCCAATTTATCAAGAGTGGTTCTTTCTTCTGATTTTATTTATCAGATTCGAACAATGTCCTTTAGATCATACAAACGGAAACTGCTACCTTGGATTTATGTTAACTTTACCAAACATGCCAACTCAAAAGAATTTGCTGTGGACAATTCCAACCTATGTATGGTAGTTTACCATTTATTGAACAACTTTGTCAATTGTCCCATAACCAATCGTGAATTTATACTGAAGACTCATGGTTTTAATGTTGGGATAAAGATAAGCCATTTACACAACAATGGTGTATTTATCACTAAAGGAGATGCTCTTCCAGGCAGCATTGTTGCAATATATCCTGGAACTGTTTATCACCCAGGAGATTCTATTCTCTTTCAATCTGTATCAAATTCTTATGTTTTTCGATGTTCTGATGGGGTTTTTATTGATGGCAAGCATAATGGAATCTCAGGACTATTCTATAAGTCTATCTCAGGAAAGAATCAGTTAGGCCCATACCAATCTTCTGATCAGTCATGGTTATCATTGAAAAATCTCCACAATCCTCTAGCATGCGGTCAAATTGTAAATAATGGTGGCTCTGAAAATGCAAATGTTTGCTACTGTGAAATTGACATAGATTTACAGATGGTTCCTTTGAAACAAAGAAAATGCATTCCAAACATTTCACATTCAGGGCCATCCTCTTGGCTTAGAATGGTGGTTTTGGTTGCCAGAAGCAACATCACTGAAGGAGAAGAAGTATTATCCTCTTATTTTTCTATTTGCTAGAGTTATTTCAGTTGGATCAATCGAAACTTTGCTTTTATCATCTTTGGGGGGCGGGGTTGCAAGACAATTTAAATCCATACACTGCAGCTTTGAATGTAAGGCTGTTCTTTTATTGAATTTTTCTGTTTGCAGATTAATCTGTTCTTGATGTTTTGACAATATGACTGATTTTTGTTTGCTAAGTAAAATAATAATGATATTTGTAATTTTTACACCTCAATTAAGCAAAAAGCTTGAACCCAGTAGTGGGATAAAGACTGTGGGAGGAATATTAAACATAGTAAGAAAAGACTATACTAAAAATCACACTTAACAAAAGAGCTTATTACACGAGAATTAGTTTTCAAAAAGAAAATTTTCAGGCTAAATAATAACTCATATATAAAGTTATGATGTTATTGTGCCCCATTACATTAACCTGTGTAACCTCCATTTTAAATCAGCCAATATTTTGATCCTGTTCAGTATAGATCTATATTTGTTGTTGATTGAAAGTTAAAGTATGAAATTCACACCAAACTAAATATCCTTTTGTTCAGACCATGCTGACTCAAAAACTGCTTACAAAGATTACTCCCCTACATGGGTTGCGATCCATGAGTACAGCTAAAGTTTCACCAGCTGCTGGTACTGAACTGGTTAGTTGTGACTTTTCTTAGTGTGTCCATTTTGACTTGTACTTAGTCACAAAGTATTAGATATCGTCAAGCTCAAATCATCTGAGATTTAAGGTTGCTATTTCAAGTTTTTATTGCAATAAAAAAGTGAAGCAGACAATGCCTATCCAGTACTCCTGTAGTTTTGAGGACTGCTACATTTAACTTAAAAAACTATTAAAACTTGCCTAAAATTATCCCTGTAGCAAATTTTTGCATGAGACATTAGATCTCTGTTTCACCACACTGAGCCTGGTTAATAACAGACTACTTGATAGAAATAACAATATAATTATCTTGCCGTGCATTAAAGGTTATTGAACTGTGCTGATAAAACACAGCCAATCCTTGTCAAATATCGGGAAAATTCGACATAGAAGTGATTTGTTGCATCATTCAAAGCATTTAAATTAAATTTGTGGATGAATAATGTAATTCACGAGGAATCACTTCTTTCTTTTTCAGTACAAGACAAAAAACTTGATAAATGGCGAGTTTATTGAGTCTTCAACCTCTGAATGGATAGATCTACACAATCCTGTAAGTAGCTAAAAAACTACCTACCAGATTCTAAGCTGATTACTGTAGTTCCTCGGTGACTTTAGTTTTTGGGTTCGAACTGAGACCAGCACAGCTTCAAAAGTTGTTTAAATGTGCCAGAGGGGGAAGTGCTTGTTTGCACCTCACCTAGTCCTTAATTTCTAGGTATCTGAATTTTTAAGGCTTGAAATAAAGCTTAGTTGTGATATCTTTGTTAATGAAATCGTCGTTAAATGTACCTAATATCGAATACATGATATACTAGATGTAGTAACCTTCATTGTTCCGTGCGGGAATAGTCCCACAATTGTCAGAACTCGGAACCCTGCATTCTTCTCTGTTACCTACAGGCTTCCTTTCACTCACCTAACGAAATACATGCCGGAGTTGTGACGTAAGTGAACTCTGTTCCAGATTTGCAGGTGACTCGGCTGCGTCCTCTGTTCAACGTCAAGGTGTCATCGTTTTTGCAGCCCACGGCTAGGACTGTTTCCGAATAGACAGGAAATGTAACGCTTGTTTGGACACCTTGCCAGCCTGCAGACAGTCCGGTGCAAACTTCACCTTCAATGAAGTATTGAGTTTAAGAGTACTTCGGAACAAAAGTAATGCTTGCAGTGACATGTTGCCTTAGCTATCAAATTTTTAAATTAATTTTTCGACTATTTTACACGCTTAATTGTCAAATATTTGGTAAACCTATGAGTTTTGAAAATGGACATACCTGTGTTGCCTATTCCAAATCTTTGTGGCCCTGGATTGAACTTCAAAAAGAACGCATCCTTCTCCCAGTAGTCTCTCCATGAAGCTGTTGTGCAATATGAAGAGAGTTGGATTGTGAATTTTTCAATGCCATTAAATTGGGCTACTAATTCAGGGCTTTCACCAGACTTTCGTTTGATACTCCATACTCCATTCTTGCCATTTGCCCCTTGATAACTCCCACGATGTTCATGAGTTGGTGGTTTGCACAGTTTTAAAAAGAACTGATTTGATCCTATGTGTAATTCTAGACCTCCAACATAATCGCCCTGTAATTTGATGGTTTTTGGTGCTGAGTTGAGAGGTTCATTAAAGTATAATGATTATTCAGTCCCCGTTGTACTTCCATTGTTTAAAGCGCAGCTTGTCCTTGTAAAAACGCTGATCGTTCATTTTTCTTCTATTGAAAATCGGACGAGCCTGGTTTAAATTAAATCAAATTAAACTGTTAGTTGTAACTTACATTCGCATCATAAAACATAACGTCTTCTCTGTTACGTGAGTTTGTTTCTATCTTTAAAAGCTGTTTTTGCAGGTTAAAGATGTAATGTATTCCTTCCCCGCCTATGATATTCTTCCACCCTGAAAGTTTAAAATTGAACCTTTAGGATACCTTTTAGAAAATGGTTACACCTTTATTATTATTTTATATAATCCTTAACTCTCAATTCAACCTAGCGGCTAGTGATCAAAAGTTGGAACGAAACAAATGAATAAATAAGTAAAATATGCATGCACATTCAACAATCTATATGAACAACTAATTACTGTGTACCTGGATGGCCTTTTCTGAATTGAACTGATGCTGTGTCGATGAAGGGAAAACGCACAGTATTTGCATCTTTCCGCCAAAAGTCCTGCCATGAAGATAATCTACAATATGAGGCAGAAAACTTGACATGGAACACGATAGTTTCTTGAAAGTGGGCAATCAGCTCAGGATTTTCTCCCGATTTTCTCTCGATTATCCAAACTCCGTTTTTCCCAATTCCGCCATAAAATAATGTTTTATCTTCAAAAGTTTCGTGGCAACCTCTTAGAAAGAAGTTGTTTTGATCTGTGTAAATCTCAATTGCTCCGGCTTCCTGGCCCTGAATTAATGAATTGATAACACTAAGGTAAAAAATTAAATAAGAAGGTATAACAAGAATTTTGCTTAGTTAACTAGTTACCTTAGCCCTATTCAAAGCTTGGTTAGCATATTTACATCTAAGTCATAGAACCAGATTTCAAGCCGATTGTTTGAATTCGTTTCAATTTCCAACGGCGTTTTCTGAAGATCCACGCCATAGGATGTTTCTTTGTCGATACTTGTCCATCCTGAAAAATCCACATGAGTTTAGTACTAAGTCACTTATAGATTTCTAGCTTTATTTTCTGGGACTCGCTGGAAATTTGGTGCCATATAACTCTAATCAACTCATAATTTAACTGTTGCACATAAGTTACCTGATTCACTTGCTCTAAATTCGACAGACGCTTTGTCCTCAGTTGAATGAAAGTACAGCGAAGCTACATCTTCCTTCCAATGATCGGCCCAACTTGAATAAGAACAATAGCTGGACAATTGTATTTGAAATTTTTCGACTCCATTCCAAGATACTGTTATTTCAGGGTTGTCGCCAGACTTCCTCTCGATTTTCCATATTCCATTGTAGCCATTATCCCCGCCATAGCTGACTCTTTGAGAATTAGAGCAATATCGCAAAAAGTACTCCTTAGATTGTAGGTGAATTTCAACTCCTCCGGCTATCCCTCCCTGAACGTTATAGATATTTGTTAAAAACTTAACTTAGAGGGAGGCATATTGCACTAACCCCTGTTTATAAATATACAGTAAATCCTCTATTTACCGGGCCTCTCGGGGGAAGAGGAGGGCCCGGTTAATCTAGGGGCACGGTAAATAGAGGTACAGTAGAAAGAGGTTTTACTGTATTGAGTAATATCGGCCTCGGGGTATAGGGAGAAGGCCCGGTCAATTGAGGGACACGGTAAATTGAGGCACGGTTAATCGAGGTTTTACTGTAAATGAAAAGGTAAATATACAACAAATATGCGAGTTACAAATGTAATGTAAGTTTTATTTTGTGAGTCTTAGCTCTGTGGGGGCTTTTTCATAAGCCATTACATAGTACTACACTGTACATTTATATCAAGTATATATTATTACGTGTTTCTTACATCGATTTGAAGGAACCGAACATCAATTCTGTTTTCTGAATTGGACTTTATCTCCAGATTTCCGTCTTGTAGATATGCCCGGTATTCAATTCCTTTCACTATTCTTTTCCAATCTGCCATAGTCATACAATCATAGAAAGCTATTTCGTATTCAGATGTACAAAACTTGCATTCGAAATTGGTCAAATACTTCCCAAGGAAGTGTGTAATATAACACAATAGTAGGAACACTTCTTCACTTTGAGTTTAATGGACTTCTGCTCTGATGACAGACAAGTTTATTACCCAAATTTATTGACAAAAAATACTTACCGTCTACCACAATTCCTGCTATGTGCCCAGTGAAAAGTAGAAACAAAAGAAATTTCCTCTTTACACATTGCCTCTGACACTCAACAAAACCCTCGGGAGGTTTTCCTGATAGCTCCAACATTGAACTGGTCATAGTTGTCCTATGGATTTGAATTTTCCAAGTTCAGTAAATGTACTAGATATTCAAAACAATTTCAACACTACAGATTAAATACATTTATTGAGTGTTATGTCCTGATGACGGTGTTGTTACACAGATATAGATGAATTGCTATCAAAATCCTATGTCTATCACTCGAGTCAAAAAGAGAATAATAAAACCACGATGAAATCAGTTTTTCTTATGCGACTCATAAACAATTATCCGATCATTCAGTTAAGATGTTTGAACATCCATCTTAAACCCAGCAGTTAAGTAGGCAGAGCACAGAAAGTTTGTGAAGACAAACGGAGATTTACGTAAAGCAAGGTTTGTGCGATTATCACACAGCGGTAGGAAGAGCGCCTCGTGAGTATCCGGGAACGTCCTAACGGCAATAATTGTATTGAAAAACCGGGGGCTTGAAACTATTAGGCTGGGCAAGTTGGGCTGTCTCATAAGTGTCTATTGCAAACATGAACACACAGACAGATACACAGACAGACGGCCACACAGACAGACGGCCACATATACAGATAATCGCACAGACACACACAGACACACACAAACACAGGCACCGACACTGATTCAGTGTGTGTGGTTGGGTGGGTGGGTGCGTGTGTGTGTGTGTGTGTGTGTTTGTTAATGTGCGTGTGTGCGCACGTCCGTGCGTGTGCGCATGTGCGTGTGTGTCTGTCTGTGTGATTGTCTGTCTGTGTGATTGCCTGTCTGTGTGGCTGTCTGTCTGTGTGTTAATGTTTGCAAGAGACACCCTAACTTCCCCAGCCCTAACATCCCTAACTTTCCCAGCCTAATAGTTTCAAGCTCCCGGTTTTTCAATACAATTATTGCCGTTAGGACGTTCCCGGATACTCACTAGGCGCTCTTTCTACCGCTGTGTGATAATCACACAAACCTTGCTTTACGTATATCTCCGTTTGTTCTTACGAACTTAGGACTGAGGTTGCAACTTTATCACACGATTTATAAGAAAAAGAAAGTCTAGGACTGAGGCCACAACTTTATCACACGATGTATAAGAAAAAGAAAGTCTAGGACTGAGGCCACAACTTTATCACACAATGTAAATGAAAAAGGAAGCCTAGGACGGAGGCTACAACTTTATCACACAATGTAAATGAAAAAGTAAGTATAGGACTGAGGACACAACTTTATCACCGGTGTAAAAAAAAGTCTAGGACTGAGGCCACAACTTTATCACACAATGTATATGAAAAAGTAAGTCTAGGACTGAGGACACAACTTTATCACACAATGTAAAAGAAAAAGTAAGTCTAGGACTGAGGTCGCAACTTTATCACACAATGTATATGAAAAAGTAAGTCTAGGACTGAGGCCAGGACTCATGATTGCGTGGTTTATTGTGCAGTTGAGGTTGAAATGCCCTCCCCGAAATAAAGATTTCAACCTGCTTTCTATTGTAGCTTCAAGCAGCGTGTCTCTCACATTCTGCTAACGACTAAGTTTCTTCTGTATTGTGTATCATTACTAAGGACTTTAACAGTAAATGCAAAGACTCTGCTCTTAGTAGAGCCAAGATTTTTGCCTTCTTCAGATCCCGAGTGACTTTTTAGGCATATGCTAGGACCAGGTCTAGACGAGGAATTCTTGATGTCCCGCAATTGCAGGGGCATTGAGTGGCATTGCTTCGTCTAGAATGACAGCACCAAGTTGACCAGAAATAGTCACGTGTTCTTTATTGGACATGGCTGGTTATCAGTCACAGTTAGCTCAACAATAGCTGCATAGCCTGTTAGGAAGAAAATCAATACGACAATTTTATCTCGACAAATCACGTGACCTTAAGAGCACAGTCAGAGTCTTGCACACTGTTGCTGTGGAATCAACTAGTATGAAAAGACGCTCGCAATCGCACCAGGCAATTGCGAGACCACTATGTAGTATGTAATTTTACTTATTAATTATTGTGTATAAATTTAATTAAACACACTTACAAAAGTACTGCCAGTAATTAAACAAATAACTTAGTGATTGAGTTTTAAATCACTTGTTTTAATATCATGGACACTTGCAGGCGACAAACGAGTTGGTAACCAGAGTTCCCAAGTCTACTCCTGAGGAAATGCAGGCTGCAGTTGATGCAGGTTTGTTTGTTTGAGTAATGTAAGATTCTAAATAATGTATAGTAACCATTTTCAATCCGTAGTTGATTCCATCAGGTATCCAATCTTTGTCTTTTTTCAATACTTATCAATAACTTCGACACGAAAACTTTACACATTTTTTTATAACAGTACACGTAACATTACTTTATTTCAGCTAAATCTGCGTTCAAGTCATGAAAACTTGACACATAACAGTACACATAACATAACTTTATTTCAGCTAAATCTGCGTTCAAATCATGGTCCCAAACGTCCGACACGAAAACTTTACACAATACTTTATTTAGCTAAATCTGCGTTCAAGTCATGAAAACTTGACACAACACAGTACACATAACATTACTTTATTTCAGCTAAATCTGCGTTCAAGTCATGGTCCCAAACGTCCGTGTTGTCTCGTCAGGGTGTCATGTTCAAATTCCAACACCTCATCAAGGAAAACATGGCGGAGCTCTCCAAGGTTAGCCAGCTCTAATATTTGTTTCTTGATCTTCACATACAGAGTACCTGTATTTTGGGGTGACCGACAACTTCACCACATGATTGGCAGTACTCACACTCTTAACAGGGTACCCAATCAATTTGACAGGTCGCCGGATCTGGTGACCCTCTGAAACGACAACTTCACCACAAGATAAGGTGGCCAACTTCACCACTAATTTCTGAGTTTTCCATAACTCAAGGATCACATGACTTGTGGTGAAGTTGTCGTTGTGGTGAAGTTGTCGTTTGAAAGTTAACAAGATCTATTGATTGGGTACCCGATCAACTGATCAAACCACCCTGTCAATCATGTGGTGAAGTTGTCCGGCAGCCGTATTTTGTAAGAGTTTTGATATCCCTAAATATATTGTTCTCGTTAACGTATTTTCAAGATATGATCTGCGTCTCATGAGATCTAATCCGGACTTGGTTTGTACGTGCTGCTAGAACTCCCCCTAATCGCTTTACAAATCAATATCAACAACAAAATAACATTTCCATTTCTACAGAACATTACCCTGGAGCAAGGGAAGACATTGGTGGACGCAGAAGGTGACGTTATCAGGGGTCTGCAGATTGTGGAGCATGCCTGCAGTGTCACTTCACTTCAGATGGGAGAGACCATGCCCAGCGTTACTAAAGATATGGACACGTACTCCATTAGGTACACTTCCTGGTGCATGGTGTTTATACTGTGTTTATACAATATACTGTATCGTCCAGCCAGTAATTCGATTTCAACGTTGCAACTGGATCGTCTTTTCTCCGCGCTTGAGAAAAGGGTCTTCATTTTTAACCTTGATTGTAGAATAACAAGCGCGCACGCGTTAATAATTTTGTTACTTCGCGAATCTGATCGAATTAGAAATTTCGTGGAAATCCTCAAAAAAAGCACCCGAGATACTGATTATATAAGTATAAAGTATTTAAGTCCTAAGAAATCAGATACCAGAAAGACCGACTGTTTGCCGTTGCGTGATCGAGTCTTTTAAGATAAGTTACTGTCGATGTCCTATTTCACGTTATTTACAGCTAGATAAGGTCCACTTTATAATTCAATCGGGACCCATTGCTTACCTCATGTCGACCAACGTAACAGCGGGTTTACCAAATATTCGGTGCCACGTTCACTAACCAGCACGAACGTACTGCATTGTTTTAGCTAATCATAACATGTAAAACTATGTTATTAAGATTTAAGGGTTACCATGTCAACGCTGGCTTTAAACTTTCCGTCTTTTGCGAGAGCGGCTTACTCATCAAGATTGGGAAATAAGAATCCCCCAGTCAGTCCCTTAAATTTCCGGCTAACTCAATATCACTTTCAGAGCCCCACTGGGCGTGTGTGCCGGTATCACCCCCTTCAACTTCCCCGCCATGATACCCCTGTGGATGTTCCCCCTGGCTAATGTCTGTGGTAACACCTACATCCTCAAACCCTCCGAGAGGGACCCCGGTGCGGCTATGATGCTAGCTGAGATGGCTATGGAAGCTGGACTTCCTAAAGGTATCGTACACGCATTGTATTTACTCAGTTTTATGTCGGACAAATGACAATTCTATGATATATACATTCCGTAAACGTCAGATCAAGATTCAACATTTTTCTTGATACTTGTGGTCCTAAATATTGTTGTCGTTACACATTTCCAACCAAATGTGAAATGATACACCATAAGAATTCTAACACATTGTTTAGACCAAGTGTCGAAAACCTTAGTTTTACTACAAATCGCAGATTCCAATTAAACTGGCAATATTTCCAGGTGTCCTGAACATTATACACGGGACACACGACTCAGTAAACTTTATCTGTGACAACCCTGATATTAAAGCTATATCCTTTGTCGGATCTAACCAAGCTGTACGTAGATAACTTACACACAACTTACATACTTACTGTTTGACAGAATCTGGCTGTTTGATAACAACTTATTCCAGCTAGTATCAATAACATAGCAGCTTCCCAGCTAAAATATTCAAATCTATCAACCATCATTGGTTTGAATTGATGTTGAATAATTATCGATAATCAACCCACGCAGCACTCGTCTGATAATGTTCGATATACTTCTCCTATTAGTTTTTAATCGTACAGTCTCCATGTCATGATTCTCAACTCCATTTTCTCCCAGGGACGACACATATACGAGCGTGGTAGCAAGAACGGTAAGCGAGTCCAGGCTAACATGGCTGCTAAGAACCACGGAGTCGTCCTACCTGATGCGAACAAGGAGAACACGCTAAATCAGCTTGTTGGAGCTGCTTTCGGGGCTGCTGGACAGAGGTGAACTAGTAGTACAGTGAATGCAATGTATACGTATAGTTACACAGTGTATAGTTGTACAATGTATAGTTTTAAAGTATATCATTGTATCATTTTTATTTACAGGCGCAACTTTATGCTTGTTTTCATTATATAAGCAGCTCAGTGTTAGCCTAGCTCTAGAGAGCTCTGTTACACAAATGTGGCGAACCTAACTTCGTTATTCAGTAAGTTAAAAGTTCTCACTCTAACCAGATGCATGGCACTGAGTGTGGCGGTTATGGTTGGAGAAGCTAGAAACTGGATCCCCGAGCTGGTGGAGCGTGCCAGGAAACTGAAAGTTACGGCGGGAGATCAGCCTGGAGCTGACCTGGGTCCTGTCATCTCTCCTCAGTCCAAAGCTAGAATTGAGAGGTGATAACTGCAATTCTGTCTTGTTTGATAACAATTAGTATCATTAAGGTGGTGGCAACACCCCAGAAAAGACACTTAACTTAAAATTTTTGAACCCCGAGACTATTATCAATCGATTTCTCGTTCAATTTTAGCCCGGGTTAAAAAAAGAAAAAAAAGTGCCACCCCTATATATAACAATATGAAGTGTTGTATACGACTGATTCCGATTAAACTATGAGAAACAAAATTCCTTGACGAGATTATATCCGTCTACCCGCTACCGTTCTAACGAAACGATAGCTTTGAGCAGCGAAAGTCGGGTATCACCACGGCAACAAAATTCCGCGTACTTAATTATGTTATAAGGAGAACTTTTATTTCCTAGACTCCTTTTCAACTTTTCCACACTTCTGTAATCCTGTAGAACTTCCTTACTCACTCCCTAAAAATTTTGCTCCTCTATTTCAGACTGATCCAGAGTGGTGTTGATGAAGGAGCCGAGTTGTCGCTGGACGGCAGAAACATCACAGTTCCGGGCTATGAGAACGGTAACTTTGTCGGACCTACCATCATTAACAAAGTTACACCCAATATGGAGTGTTATAGGGAGGTCAGTTAACTATTCAACAGCAACGGCAAAATATTTCCTTGCGTTTGTAGCAATCAGATTATTTCCAATAAAGTATACTGCCTATGACATCATATCATAAGGTCGCAAGTATAATCACGCTTACTCCATTCACAAATAAAAACTCAGATTTTCCCTCAACTCTACTCTTGTTTTACAGGAAATATTCGGACCGGTCCTGAACGTAGTTGAAGCAGACACAATGGACGAAGCTATCCAGATCCTCAATGATAACCCTTATGGTAACGGCTGCGCTGTGTTCACAAACAGTGGTGCTGCTGCTCGCAAATTTACTAACGAGGTACAAGCCAGGGTCAATTTTAAGTTTATTGAGTAATTTCCAAGTTGTTCGTTTTTCTGGTTTTATTGGCGCACAAACGGTTCAAAGACCAAATTTTAATTTCGCGTTATCTAGATAAACTTAAGTGATATATCAAATCTTTGCGGAAGAAAACTCATTATTTCCCCCAACACTAGTTACATTATCACACATTCCCTCCTATCCCAGGTTGATGTGGGTCAGATCGGAGTTAACGTTCCAATTCCCGTTCCTCTGCCGATGTTCAGCTTCACCGGGTCTAGAGGCTCCTTCCTCGGAGACTCCAACTTCTACGGCAAGGCGGGTCTCAACTTCTACTCTCAGTGGAAGACAGGTCAGTTTGACCGGCGTTTAATTTCTTTATTTTAGATGAACTTCCGATGTCCTGACGCAAGTAAAGGGATTGGTTCATGTGGCCTCAAATACTAAAATAGGTCTTTCAGTCATGGTTCGACTTCGAGAATTGACCTTAACTCAAACAAAAACTAATGCCCAACGGACCATGACATGTCAATATTTATACATTACTTGAGATGTATTACAGTCACAACGCTGTGGAAAGAGGAAGACGCGAAGACCGCCACCGCTGAAGTCGCCATGCCCCGCATGCAGTAAATATCACGTGACCGATTTAGTCACGTGAACTTTCACCACATCACATTTCTGCATCTGCAAAGTCTCGTGATATCATCGTGCCCTCAAGAAATAGAAAGATGCAAAACTGCAAATATATGGATTGATGTTTTCCATTTTTATACGATTGTGTAATTATTTTAGGAATGTGGACAATAACTATCGTTGTAAAGCTTAGCTACAGCTTTTTCGAAAATAGGTGATTCACGTTTTGTAATTTCTATCATCCGTTGATTATAATTTATTACCTTAACTGTGTAAAATAACTTCCAATTTTGAGAGAACTATTTTGAAGTGCCTTGAAACAATTTCTTTTTTTGCTTTTTAAATGTTTCGTATCTTTTCAGTGTTTATATGGATGCGTCAGAATATATACCATCATCATAGTTACAAAATTCAAATGCGATTATTTATTGTCAAAAGTTTGCTTATGAGCAACAGGGGTCGGTCAACATTGCTGCAACAATTTCTCTTAATTTTACTTTCTTTTAATTGCTTTTAAGGTACATTTTAAAATAAGTCAGTTGAACATAAGTCTCGACTGATTGACGCCACCATTTTGCAGGGCTATCATATAACTTTATATCGAACTCGGGTAACTATCAAGTCGGTGGATGCAACGAATTTGACTCTAAACGGAAAAAGATATGGTCACGAAAATTTCAGGTATTGTAGATTTCATCGGGTTTTGTGGTTTAGGCTATGTGAAAATCTGATCTGAAGGCCTTTAAGGGCCAAGTATTTTGACGTAAAATTTGACGAGGAATCCGAATTTGATAGTTTCGGAGCCCATAAATGATCACGTGACCCCTTAAGTGACCCTTATAAGGCCCAAAAATGGTTTTTAACTTTGGGCTAGGTAGAAAGTTAGACCAGTATTTTGACGTAAATTTTGACGAGGAATCCGAATTTGATAGTTTCGAAGCCGAAAAAATATTACATGACCCCCTAAGTGACCACTTATTATTAAGCTGGAGGCACGCTTTGCGTTTTGCGATTGATTACAATTACACTAATTTACCACCTATAAGAAATAAAATTCTGTGTACTTAATTATTTTATATGGAAAACTTTTATTTTCTTTAACTTCCTCTTCAACTTTTTCGCACTTCTGTAATCCTGTAGAACTTCCTAACTCACTCCTTCAAAATGTTGCTCCTCTATTTCAGACTGATCCAGAGTGGTGTTGATGAAGGAGCCGAGTTGTCGCTGGACGGCAGAAACATCACAGTTCCGGGCTATGAGAACGGTAACTTTGTCGGACCTACCATCATTAACAAAGTTACACCCAATATGGAGTGTTATCGGGAGGTCAGTTAACTATTCATCAGCAACGGCAAAATATTTCCTTGCGTTTGTAGCAATCAGATAATTTCAAGTTGAGTGTACTGCATGTGACATCATATCATAAAGTCTCGATTCTAATAATACTTACTCCATTCACAAG
>JH153241.1:79775-90666 GCA_000226015.1 Mnemiopsis leidyi
TTGGGTAAATAAGAATCCCCCAGTCAGTCCCTTAAATTTCTTGCTAATTAAATATCACTTTCAGGGCCCCACTGGGAGTGTGTGCCGGTATCACCCCCTTCAACTTCCCCGCAATGATACCCCTGTGGATGTTCCCCCTAGGCTAACGTCTGTGGTAACACCTACATTCTCAAACCCTCCGAGAGGGACCCCGGTGCAGCTATGATGTTAGCTGAGATGGCAATGGAAGCAGGACTTCCTAAAGGTATCGTACACGCATTGTATTTACTCAGTTTTATGTCGGACAATTCTATGATTTATACATTCCGTAAATGTTACATCAAGATTCAACATTTTCCTTGATACTCGTGGTCCTAGATATTGCTGTCGTTACACATTTCCAACCAAATTTGAAATGATAAACCATAAGAATTCTAACACATTGTTTAGACCAGGTGTCGAAAACCTTTACTACAAATCGTAGATTCTAAATAAAGTGGCAATATTTCCAGGTGTCCTGAACATCATACACGGGACACACGACTCAGTAAACTTTATCTGTGACAACCCTGACATTAAAGCGATCTCCTTTGTCGGATCTAACCAAGCTGTACGTACATAACTTACACACAACTTACATACTAACTGTTTTTCTAGAATCTGGCTGTTTGATAACGACTTATTCCAGCTAGTATCAACAGCATAGCAGCTTCCCAGCTAAAATATCATAATTCATCAACCCTCATTGGTTTATATTGATGTTGAATAGTTATCGATAATCAACTCTCGCAGCACTCATGTGATAATTTTCAATATTACCCCTATTTGTTTTCTAATCGTACAGTCTCCATGTCATGAATCTCAACTCCCTTTCCTACCAGGGACGACACATATACGAGCGAGGTAGCAAGAACGGTAAGCGAGTCCAGGCTAACATGGCTGCTAAGAACCACGGAGTTGTCCTACCTGATGCGAACAAGGAGAACACGTTAAATCAGCTTGTTGGAGCTGCTTTCGGGGCTGCTGGACAGAGGTGAACTAGTTGTAAAGTGTATACAATGTACAATGTATAGTTTTAAAGTATAACATTGTATTATTTTTATTTACAGGCGCAACTTTATGCTTGTTTTTATTATATAAGCAGCACAGAGTTAGCCTAGTTCTGGAAAGCTCTGTGACACAAATGTGGCAAACCTAACTTCGTTATTCAGTAAGTTAAAAGTTCTCACTCTAACCAGGTGTATGGCACTGAGTGTGGCGGTCATGGTTGGAGAAGCTAGAAACTGGATCCCCGAGCTGGTGGAGCGTGCCAGGAAACTGAAAGTAACAGCAGGAGACCAGCCTGGAGCTGACCTGGGTCCTGTTATCTCTCCTCAGTCCAAAGCTAGAATTGAGAGGTGATAACTGCAATCCCGATTTGTTTGATAACAATTAGTATCATTACGGTGGTGGCAACCACCCCAGAAAAGACACTTTACCTAAAATTTTTGAACCTTGAGACTATTCTCAATCGATTTCTCGTCCAATTTTAGCCAGGGTTCAAATAAATGAAAAAAAAGTGCCACCCCTATATATGACAATATGAAGTGTGGTATACGACTGATTACAATTACACTATAAGACACAAAATTCCGCGTACTTAATTATGTTATATGAAGAACCTTTATTTTTCCCAACTTCCTTTTCAACTATAGAACTTCCTAACTCACTCCTTAAAAATTTTGCTCTTCTATTTCAGACTTATCCAGAGTGGTGTTGATGAAGGAGCCGAGTTGTCGCTGGACGGCAGAAACATCACAGTTCCGGGCTATGAGAACGGTAACTTTGTCGGACCTACCATTATTAACAAAGTTACGCCCAATATGGAGTGTTATAGGGAGGTCAGTTAACTATTGATCAGTAACGGCAAAATATTTCCTTGCGTTTGTAGCAATCAGATAATTTCAAGTTGAGTGTACTGCATGTGACATCATATCATAAAGTCTCGATTCTAATAATACTTACTCCATTCACAAGTAAAAACTCAGATTTTCCCGCAACTCTACTTTTGTTTTACAGGAAATATTCGGACCGGTCCTGAACGTAGTCGAAGCAGACACAATGGACGAAGCTATCCAGATCCTCAATGATAACCCTTATGGTAACGGCTGTGCTGTGTTCACAAACAGTGGTGCTGCTGCTGGCAAATTTACTAACGAGGTACAAGCCAGGGTCAATTTTAATTGTTTATTGAGTAATTTCCAAGTTGTTCGTTTTTCTAGTTTCTTGTTGTAGTGGCGCACAAACAGTTTAAAGATCAATTTTAAATTTTGCGTTGTCTAGAAAAACTAGTGTTATATTAAAACTTTGAAAAGAAAACTCAGTATTTCCCCCAACACTAACATTATCACACATTCCCTCCTATCCCAGGTTGATGTGGGTCAGATAGGAGTTAACGTCCCAATTCCCGTTCCTCTGCCGATGTTCAGCTTCACCGGGTCTAGAGGCTCCTTCCTCGGAGACTCCAACTTCTACGGCAAGGCGGGTCTCAATTTCTACTCTCAGTGGAAGACAGGTCAGTTTAACCGGCGTTTAATTTTTTGTATTTAAGATTAAGTTCCGATGTCCTGACGCTAATAAAGGGATTGGTTCACGTGGCCTCAAAAACTTAATAAGGTATTTTAGTCATGGTTTGACTTCGAGAATTAACCTTAACTCAATTAACTCAAACAAAAACTAATGCCCAACGGACCATGACAGGTCAATATTTATACGTTACTTGAGATGTTTTACAGTTACAACGCTGTGGAAAGAGGAAGACGCGAAGACCGCCACCGCTGAAGTCGCCATGCCCCGCATGCAGTAAATAGTCACGTGAACTTTCACCATATCACATTTCTGCAAAGTCTCGTGATATCATCGTGCCCTCAAGAAATAGAAAGATGCAAAACTGCAAATATATGGATTGATGTTTTCCATTTTTATACGATTGTGTAATTATTTTAGGAATGTGGACAATAACTATCGTTGTGAAGCTTAGCTACAGCTTTTTTGAAAATAGGTGATTCACGTTTTGTAATTTCTATCATCCGTTGATTATAATTTATTACCTTAACTGTGTAAAATAACTTCCAATTTTGAGAGAACTGTTTTGGTGTGCCTTGAAACAATTTCTTTTTTTTTGCTTTTTAAATGTTTCGTATCTTTTCAGTGTTTATATGGATGCGTCAGAATATATATCATCATAGTTACAAAATTCAAATGCGATTATTTATTGTCAAAAGTTTGCTTATGAGCAACAGGGGTCGGTCAACATTGCTGCAACAATTTCTCTTAATTTTACTTTCTTTTAATTGCTTTTGAGATACATTTTAAAATAAGTCAGTTGAACATTTACATAAGTCTCGACTGATTGACGCCACCATTTTGCAGGGCTATCATATAACTTTACCTACCTATTGAACCTATTGAGTGGTTTAGAAGACTCCATCTTCAGGGCCGTCGCACCATCTGTGGACCACCTCTCTGGTTGCACCAGTCAATTATAGAATTGGAGTTTGGTGTTGAGTATCCTGGAGTGGGGGCATGTCAGGGATAGTTTCCAGGAACACTTCAAGGGCTGCTTTGAAACTTTCCAGCGTCTTCTTTGTGTTCACGTCTTTTGGTAGGGTGTTCCATAACCTCCCTGCTCTCATAGCAAATGAGTTATTATAGCACGTCTTGGCAGCATTCGAGGATTGTCTGTTAAATGTCGGCAGTAAAACCTTGAACCCGAGACGCGGATGTTCTTTAAACTCCATTTTGATGTCATTAGGGCGGACACCATGAAGCAGTTTCCAGATATGTATTATGGAGTATCTTTCTCTCCTTCTCTGGAGTGATTTAAGCTTAAGTTCTTTGAGTCTATCTCAGTAGTTCATGTCGCCGAGGCCATGAATTCTTCTTGTGAACTGTCTCTGGACAGTTTCGATAAGCTGAATGTCCGTGGTCTTAGTTGGGCTTCCTGTAGCAGATCAGTGTCGGACATTTGTGATATTTTTCTGCTAATTCTTGTGTCGTCGGCAAAGCTGCTTATCTTTATATCGAACTCGGGTAACTATCAAGTCGGTGGATGCAACCACCCCAGAAAAGACACTTAACCAAACATTTTTGTTTGTTCTCAATCGATTTTTGTCAAATTTAAGTCCGGGTTCAAAAAAAGAAAAAAAAAGTTGCCACCCCCCTACTATGACAACATGAAGTGTGGTCTACGACCCCCCGGACCCCCTCCCGGCCCCCCTGCCGACGCTTTTTTTGCAAACGGATTGGAGCCCAAACGGTAATAGATAGAGACTTGAAAATTTCAGACATGGTAGATTTCATCACGTTTTGCAGCTTAGGCTATGTAATTGTAATGATTCCCTCCAACCCCTCTAAGAGCCCTTAATGGCCCAAAAAGTTTCCAAATCGGGGGACGAATTTGAGTCCAAACGGAAAAAGATACGGTCACGAAAATTTCAGGTATTGTCGATTTCATCGGGTTTTGTGGCTTAGGCTATGTGAAAATCTGATCTGAAGGCCTTTAAGGGCCAAGTATTTTGACGTAAAATTTGACGAGGAATCCGAATTTGATAGTTTCGGAGCCGAAAAATGATCACGTGACCCCTTAAGTGACCCCTTTTAAGGCATCAAAATGAAAGTTTTCAACTTTGAGCTAGAAAAAAAGTTAGACCAGTATTTTGACGTAAAATTTAACGAGGAATCCGAATTTGATAGTTTCAAATTCAAAAGTCATCACGTGACCCCTGAAGTGACCCCTTATAAGGCCCCAAAATGGAAATTTTCAACTTTGAGCTAGGAAAAAAGTTAGAGCAGTATTTTGACGTAAAATGTGACGAGGAATCACACCTATAGCCGAAAAATGAGAATTTTCAACTTGAAATTACAAGGAATCTGAAAACCACATGTCTTTTCTGGCTGGAGGCACGTTTGCGTTATGCGACTGATTTAAGTAAATCGCAGTAAAGTAAGAGGCCCTCCTGAGCCTTAAATAGTATTAATACAAGATAGACGCTATTTATTGAATACTGTCAAAAATCGACAACTTTTAAATATTTATTAGAATCATACATGTAAAACTAAATCGCTTGTTGACTGGTAAAGCAAACTTGAGTAGTAACTGTAAAGCAAACTTATTGTTATCTTGGGTCTAATCTTGGAGAAGAGGTTTTGTACACATGGACAATGTACATGGACAACATTTTAAATTTGAACTCGCCCTGCTGTAAAATTACAGCAGTCTGAAAGGTGGGGACCCCTTAGTTAATTCAACAAGTTAGATTTCGCAATTGGCGGTGAGAACTTGGACACCAATTTGACATCCGCACTCACGGCGGCTTTGGCTTATCAATAATTATTAGTAGAGCTCTCACAAAAACTAAAGCATTTTACAATACAGAAAGCGCTAATTTTATACAAACTTTATACAAGTTACAATTAGAGCCGCCAATACTAGGGGTAACGCTTATCATTTAATGAGTAGGTCAAACACATGATAAATTCAAAGGCACATAACAATCGATTGAAATCTTCATGCAGAAAAATTACTGGACCTCCCAAAGTTAATGGTTTCGAAGCAATCAGCGTGAACTAAGAACCAATTGTTATAAATATAAAATCATAATGTAACATGCAAATATGGAAATCGATTTCCAACAAATAAATTAGCGTGCGTTTGGAATTGGCACTGTGATCTTACAACTAATAGATCATTACGAAAAACAGGAAATAGCATATCAGGGGATGTTGTTAGTGTGCGAAACGAGTTGACCAGATGGTTTGTTCTTGTGTTTCTAGGCCGGTCTTTCTGGGCTCCTGTTTCCCGAAATAACTAAAAGTATAACACGGCAACACGTTGCTATTCCCAAACTTTCTTAGATATGATGGTTCAACGAGTAAACTTTCAACCATGATATTCGAGTTAACAGGGCCAAGAAGAAAATAGGCACAGGACTAAACTTTACTCGAGATTTATAGCACGATACGAATTGACAAAATGTAACTTGTAGAACTGCACCTAAGTTAACTAAAGCTAACTCAATAGCACTGCGATTAACTAAAGCTGACACGATACTCAATAGCACTGCACCAAATCAACTAGCTTATATTAGTTAAATTTAATATCAAAACTTAAATGCATGGATATACTTGTAATGGGGCTGCCTCGTCTTGCCATCAAAATCACGATTCAAAAAACTTCAGGAACGTTGCAAATGGTCACTTTTCATAAACTCCAACCATCCAATGTTTTAATAACGATTTTGTATTTTCTATAAAAATAAAGAGTGCATGCTATAGATATATCTGAATGAGATTTGGCGATAACGAATTGCAACTTTTCTGAACGGACTCGTCAGAATTTCTCTGCTGCCCATAGGAACGAGCTTGAACAAAAGTATAACTATGGCATGGACAATATAATATGTACAAAACATTAACAATTTACAAGCTATATATAAAGCATATAACCATAATAATTTAACCAACTTATGTATTAATTAACTAATCAGATAATTAACCAAATATTTGATTAAATACAGCAATACACAAACGACGCCCAAGTCCTAATCTGATCAAACTTTGCCCTGGTTAACTGTCACAGCATTGTTCCTTCTTATATAATACCTTTGATTGTGGGAACTTCGACGATTCTTGACGAAAGGATGTCTCGAGAGACCAGGCGTTACAACAGCATCAATTTTCATCACCATGGTGATATATTAAAGGTACCATGGTGGTATGTTGAGTTGCTGGGGAGATATTCTGCATTGGACATGGAGCTACCTAAAGTTTAGATAGTACTCCAGAAACCGAACATCCCAGTAAGAGTTCCGGAGTCTCTGAGATCCAGTCTGCACTAAGAGACGAGAGGACGGTTGCACTTCTCGATAAGTCGGCCCCAACCTTGACCCTGTGAAAATATCGAAGCGTTACGTTTTGATACGTTTAAATCCTCCATTAAATACGTCCATTTAATCAACCAAAACAAATTTAGAATATCAATAGAAACGTTGAAATTGACAACTCTTGAACGTTAGGACGAGAAGTACAACTCAAACTAGAAGAAGTAGTTCAAGTATTGTAGATCAAATAGAATGAAGGACTCAGGACGAGCAGCACAAAAACAGAGCTACAATATTTACCTGGAGTAAGACAACAAGGCAGATAGTCATGTTATCACAGCCAGTACCACCCATCCCCGTAACTGGAGCCAGACACTTAGACAGCACTGCTTCACATATCTGCGACAAGATAATGTGCCATCATATATTAATTTTTTTTAATTTGGTAATTGGAATTTTTTCTGTTTGAAGCTTATGTTAATTGTTATAATATTGGATTGAAGCTTATATTTTAATAGCTAAATGGTGAAGCGTAGCTCCGACCCATACATTTAGAAAATGTTTACAGTAAATGTAATATCAAGAGAATCATTATAGATAAATTAAAGATAAATTTGCAATTCAATATGAAAAATACTATAAAGCTCACCACGTCGGGACTGAGACCCTCGGCCAACTTAGGTCGAATAAAGTCTATAACTTCCTGACTAGTAAGCACGTCCCAGATTCCATCACACGCCAGGACTACAAACTCGTGGTTGTCGTTTAGAGGGGTAGCTGTCACCTCCGGAACCGCTGAAATGTTTCTTTGTTCGAATGTTCGTTCGCTGGACTACGCAAGGCTTTCTCTTTCATTTGAATGTTTGCTAAGATTCATCTTAGTGAGGTGTTTGTTTTAAGATTTTAATAATATGTGTAATATGTGAGTTGTGACCCCGGCCCGATTTATTACACCTGGCTCAAATAAAAACACAGAGTAGGAACGTAATACGTCGTGTGCTGTCTTACAGACATTTAAGCAACCAGGTGCTCTTACACGAGATTTTGCTGACGTAAATGACCAATGTCAGACAAGAAGAATACTTCATGTACAGATTTGTGGCGATAACTCCAGCTCACCTCCCTGCCCATAAATAATTCAGCTGGACTGATGTAGATTGCAGCTAAGTTCACTACTTGCAAATTAACTAGCTACTAGCTTGGAAATAGCCGATGTCCTCGAGGGACCCCAAAGAGGACCGTTTTTCTAACAGCTCAACAAACAAAATGATGTCATTTTGAGGAATCATCTATTGCATTCGGCATTGATAGACTTTGAGGTTCATGTGACTGGTCGGAATTATGCAAGCGGTACATAGGCGCGCGAGCGTCTGTGCGCGCACCAAATGACACACTCATAAATTACAGTTTTGAATCGAATCATTATTTTGTCATTGCGCCAAACGTTTATGCACGATTTCTAGGCAGATTTCCGGAAAAAATTTACGTTGTGCATGAGTCTAGACTCTAGAACACTCGAAGATACGGCTTTTTATCTCTTTTTCGAAAGTAAAGCTTTAAGTCTTGTACCAGTAACGAAATGAAGATATACCATTGTGCATGCCAGATTATTGAGCAGCAATGACTAGACTACATCTCAGAAAATAACGACATTAAACTTAATCAGAAAGGTGAAATTGATCGGAACTATCTGCGTTACATATAAGATGACTCCATAAACATGGTTAGCGATGATGTTAAAAAGTTAGTTAGTTAACAATTTTAATGTAAAATGTTTGATAGGGAATATATAGCGGCGCCGAACGAACATGTAGTTCGGAGAAATTTGACACCCAAGCGGCCAAAATGGTTCTTATCAAGAAATAAATATATGGCAGCCACAAAGCGTTGTATGTGTACAATGACATATTTATCGATACTCGGTTATCATTGCCTATATTTACTATGATATTCATGTGCATACATATAAACATACTTCCATGCATAGCTTAAGGAAATATATCTATGTTTATTCCTAACTAAACACGAGCGACAGTGTGTCATGCAGCTCTGCAGCTCCTGTTGATCAGGTCATGTGATCATCGAACCAATCACGTGACACCTAAGCACAATCGACAGTGCAAATCCGTTCATCACGTGACACACTCAAATTATACATTGAGAAAACACACCTGTTACCATCTGATCTTTGGGGGGCCGCGTGGCACACTTGAACTCGAAATCACCGAGAGCACGAGAGAGTGCTAGAGTTCCGTTAACTCGATTAAACTCGACAAAACCACCCGCCGCACGTATTCTCCGCATTTCCTCTGAAGGTTTGGTTAAAATGTCAAACCAGTTCACAAGCGATGTGCACAATAAATACCGTATACAATTAAGTAAGTCTGTATCTAATCTGACAATACCAATTCGTACAAGATACAGCTTGCTTGGTTAAGGTCTAAAATGGTGTTGAAATGTTGACTAGCTGTCTGTAACAGAGACCAGATGTTAGCCCACTAAGGGATACGTCAGGAGGAAGACTGTAACTCATCACACAAATAATTGGAATAGGACGGTGCCAGCTTATCCGGCACACACCATTATTGTATTATCAGGCACACACCATTATTCTATTATCAGGCATGAGATTATCGCAAGCTCATTAAAATTCCTTTTAAGCGTTTTAAAATCGCGTCAATCTCAAGGCAATAAAGGAGCGTTTAACTTGATTTACCTGAATCAGCCAAATTTCGGTTTAATGCACTTAGACATTACCTTCGTTGGAGGGTTTGTGGTCGAAAGAAAGTGGTACGGCTTGCCCACGCTCGCTGAGCACAGCGCGCGAGTCGCCGCTGTTTGCGCAGTACATGGTGTTGTTTTTAGTTAGCAGCGTTACTGCAGTGCAGCCGGAAGTAGAGAACTTTCCTGATCTGTCTGAAAGTTGATCGGTTTAGTTAAACTTGTAACTAAACAAATAAACAAAGCTAGTTTAGTTTGACGATTATCAGTAAATTACAGTCTGGTGATAGCTGAGTTTAACGATAACTTTTAACTAGAACAACCTTTCCTCAATCCCCACATCAGTTACGACTTAAGACTTATCTTGATTGAAGAATCGTGTTTATTCTGACTTCATTAGGTTAGAAATGTTTGGTGACGATTCTTGAATATCCGAAGTTTTGCAGGATACCGAACGAAGTGAAAAACGTTAAAACCAAGACAGCGTAGCCCACTGCACGTTACATTTTACATGGCATTTAAGAAATGCATTAGCTTAGTTTTCTGGTATTGACACTTTAACACGTTAAAAGTTTAGACTCTAGCCACAGTTGTAGATATACATGATATCATTATAAATCATTGGTATGGAATAATCATTGGTATGTATAATATATATACATGGAAATACACATTTTAATGTTATGTTTGTGTATATATACTATATTGATGTTAATACCATAGGCATAGCCATATGTATAGCCGCGGTTCCACATAGCATGTGTAAGATAAATATGATAAAACAACCGCTGGAGATAAATGCAAGGCTTGAGATTAATTATCATATTTACTGTACGACACAACTTTTTGGTGTATCTCTCAGTATTATGCTTTGTAAAATTGAGAAATGGTTAAAAAATCTGACATTTCTGGAAAAATGCGTAGTTCAAGGCAAGCTTATGACATTGTTAAAAACGGAGTTTCACCTACCGTCGTACATTTCTTTGTCCAGGTCTACAAAAGCTTTGATCAAAGCTTCCTTGTAGTCCCCAGCTTTAAATGCAGGCTGCGAGACAAGCTTGGCGTGAAGTCGATCTTGCGTGTATTGGGCTGTCTGGGTACCGCCGTGTCCATCGTACACTGGGGTAGAGAGAGAGTGAGAGAGAGAGAGAGAGAGAGAGAGAGAGAGAGAAGAGAGGAGAGAGAGAGAGAGAGAGAGAGAGAGAGAGAGAGAGAGAGAGAGAGAGAGAGAGAGAGAGAGAGAGAGAGAGAGAGAGAGAGAGAGAGAGAGAGAGAGAGAGAGAGAGAGAGAGAGAGAGAGAGAGAGAGAGAGAGAGAGAGAGAGAGAGAGA
>JH153241.1:100632-115692 GCA_000226015.1 Mnemiopsis leidyi
TGCAGTGTTGGAGTTTGAAACTCATTCTATCTTAGCTTAGCTTAAACAATTAACGTATAAATACTAAAGCTAAATTTTTGAATACAACCCGCCTATAGCTAGCAAAGTTTTAACACTATAACGACTTAAAGTTAAGTAAGATAAATATTTGATAAATTAGCAAGAAAATAATGACTAGACATGATTAATGATAATTATTTATTTGTTTCCATGTTTCTGTGCATTGACATTAGATGTGGAGCCGCGCGTGCGCGTGCGTCCTTACGCCAACATTCAACGGGCGATGCGCGTCTAGAATTTCTCCGGAAATGCGTGACAGCGCGTGATGGCCGCGACAGTAGGTTATCAACCTACAAGCCAACATGCGCGTTTGCGGACGTACGTGCGCGTCGCGTCGTCACGTCTGCACTCAACGCTGGGTCAACCCACATTAAACTAATTTACTGTTTGGGTGTGAGAATGAGATATATTTATAATTTGATTTATAAAATGCTGTAAATAAAATTTGTTGTTTTCTTAAATTTGTTGTTTTCTTATCTTAACTCATAAGGTAAACTGTTCCATATTTCAGGCCCACTATGTGAAAATGCTGCGTCACTCCGAGAAAAAAGGCTTTTTTAACATAAAGAAATCATTGTCAAGCCTTGAGCTCCGCCTCTTTATTTCCCTTAAGCTTATTAGGTCCTTCAAATAATCTGGTGCTAAGTTGTTAATACATTTAAAAACGAGTAGAGCAATTTTATATTTAATTCTAAATCTAATAGGAAGAAAATGTAACTTCTTAAGATAGGGTGAAATACTATCATTCCTTCTTTTACCACAGATCCCAAAGATAAATCGTACGCAGTATTCTGAATTTTCTGAAGTTTTTGCAAATTACTTTCTGTTAATCGACTATAAACTGCATTACAGTAATCAAGAAAGCACAATATATTAGAATAAACTAGTTGGACTTTAAGTTCATGGGGCAGCTTTGATCCTATTCTGTAGAGATTTCTCTGATTAATGTAGCAGATCTGAGATACAGCATTGATTTGGGCATCAAGATTTAGTTGGTGGTCAAACATAAAGCCAAGGTATATAATTTTATGAGGCTTATAAGCTGTGAAGGATGTAACAAATTAGATTTTTTCTGTTAGTAGTATACCCTGGCAAGACCTAAATCATAATATGAGATATAATAATATTAATTGGTAACATTAGAATAAATACGATTTTCACTTGTTGGAACAACAAGATGATCATCACGACTTTCATCGTCCTATTCATTATCAAAGTTTCAAAGAAGGCCATATTTACAACTTCAACATTATCAATAGACCTAAAAGTGAACAATTATAAAAATTGCATGTGGTGGGCATATGTGGTAAGACTATTTACAATAATACATAAATGTGTGTGCCTGCATGGTATGGTCTTTGGATATTTCTGATGATGTCTTAAATCGCATTGAAAGTCGAAGTTAGATAAGATGAGACATAGGACCTTTCTCAAAGATAGCCATTTTGTAGCTAGAAAAAGGTTTATTTATATTAGTTAAGATATTGAATTTCAGTATTTTATCTTTTTAATTGAATTTTAATTTTTTTGATACTTTGGGAGATTAGTTGTAATGATTCTGGCAACTATTTATAAATTATTTACTCAGTTTTTATTATTGGACAATCCCTAATAATAAATAAATAATTTGTGACCATTGAAAAAATCATTCATTATTTATCTAGCTGAATTACTGAATATAAATGCTTGGTTACTCTTTGTGGAGGTAAACTGTTGCTAATGAATAAGACATCCTGTGATGCAACTGCTGAAGATAAAAATCAACTTGATGCTGCAGCAATTTTGCTGTCACTAAAGACTACACCACCTTCCTTCCCAAAGAAGCTTGAAAATGGGGAGACAAGTGAAGGTAAACAATACCAATTACATGTGATTTCAACACTTTAAAGATAATTTTGAGTCTAAAGCTAATTGCACAGTGCTTTCACAAGTATTTTACCTAAAAATTAGGTCCTAAAATTTGGTTGCTGATTTTGGTTTCTGTGATAAAGTTTGAAAAGTTCCAATAGAAGTCCTTTTCAGGAAAAACAACGGGCTATATTCCTATATATGATTGGACTCAAGCAATTCCTTCTTTGTCATATGCTGGAAATACATACAATATCAATTTGCAGATGTATAACTCCCCAGTTCGCTTAGTTCCTGTGCCATTAAATGAGCAGGTAATGTATATTACAATTTACATACGGTGCAAGTCAAATATTAGGTTAAATTAGGGAACCAAAATTCATTAACGTCTTCATTATGTAAAATTTTTAGATTCAATGAATGTGAATGATAATAACTTTCAGAACAACAATAGCTACAAAGAGATGTCTATTGCATTCGTAAAGTTTTGTCAGATACACCGTGATACCATATTGTTACATAATCCATGTAAGTACAATTTGATGTAATGGAGCAAAGGTTATCACATAATTAAATTGCTTACTTGGGCTCATAATAAAACACATAACTCTAATTTTATTTATAATCAAAAATTTTTACAGCTCTTACAGCTGACAAAGTGAATGAGAAACTGGTGCAACTGTGGACACATCTTCCTGATGATGAAAAAGTGGTATACAGTAAAGTAGCAAAAAATGAAATTTTGTTGATGCAGGGAAAAGATATTTCTTCAAGTAGCAGCCGCATCAAAGTGGAACAGGCCCAAGACCCAAATAATATTTTTCAGCAGGTGTAGTGCAATTTTTCATAGGTGCTCAAAAACTATCTTCATTATGGTTATAACACATTTATTTATTCCTCCCTCTTAATTGGGGAGGATTATGAAAATAATTTTAAAACAATTGATTTTAAAAGCAACAATTTTTCAGAGCATGGAAAAGTGTTCACCATCTTTATTCAGACATCCAATGTGTTCCACAACTGAATCCTCAAAGCATGAGGGTGTGTAAATGATTGTAAATTTTTATACATTTAGGATTATAAGATCTGATTGATTGATTTAATTTAGCATTTGCATTGGGCACTAAAACTATTTAGGTGGTAATTCATCTTTAGATTATGCAATCAACTTTCAATCAACAGTTGACTTTCTGTTCAAAAACTAACCAATTGCTCATTTCAGCACCGGAGAAAGATTCTAAACAAAAAGTGCAACACTCTCCATCAGCAAAACCAGTCCGAGTTGGCAAACAAAGGTCACTTTCTCTATCAGAAAAACCTATTCACAGAATTTATATCAGAAGGACAGTATCCCAAGAAGAAGTTTCGAATAAAGACAATTTTGCAAAGCCTAATAATCCAGATCAAAATGCTTGTCACAACAAAAAGTATTTAGTAAGAATGCGTAGACACTCTATGAATGACAGTATTTTGACCTCAACTGTTGAAAAAATCAATCCATACTTCACAAAAAGCTATACCAGAAGTCCCCACAAAGTTAGAAGTGACTATACAAAGACTACTTACGCAACTCATTCTCCCAAGCGTCAGATTTCTGTCACAAGTTTTGATGCTGAACCAAATCATTTATTGAAATCTCCCCCAAAAAAAGAATAAAAAACTTCCCATTGAAGCTGATATATTTGACTTTAAATCTGAGCCACACAGAATTGAAGTAATAAAAGTAGAACAAGAAGATGATTACAACAGTGAGGAATTGCGGAAAACAGAGACCTATTCTTACAGCTTGCTGAAGGGAGCCAGTAAAACAAGTTCTGTCAATCCTTGCTTTTCATCTCGCAAAACTTTTGTCAAGAAAATTAATAGTTTACCTTCAAAATGTGTCAACAGATTTAGACAGGAATATTGTAGTAAAAAGGGGAAATCATCAAGTGGATGTAATTCCCAAAATGAAGCAGCATCTGATTTATCATATAAACATTTTCCCATCGGTACAACAGGACCTCAGAGACAATTACCCAAGAACAAAGTAATCAATGCTCATTCTGCAAGCAAATTCAAAGTTCAGAATGTTGTTAAAAAAGAGCTTGTGTTCAGGAAAAACAACGTGGCTACCAGTAGTAGCTGTGGCAATATGTCATTGCATGTCCCGGTATCTCATTGTCAAACCATTCACTCAGAGAGTCAAAACACATCCACAGCACAAGTTTCTCCCACGACGTCCACTGCTACAAGTGATGTTACTATGGTAACTAGTTCTTCAATGGAATCTTTAAAATCAACAAATAGCTCTTCATCAGCAGAATCAAGCAAAATGGAGCTTTTGAATGACTCAGCCCTCTTATCTTATGCTATTGCTGGTAATTTCTTCTCCAGATTTGTTTATGGGTCCACTGAACTTCCACATTGATCTATTTACTCAATGTCCTTGTAGTATGTAACTAAAAATACGAAATTTTGCTAGTCTGAACATTGAAGCCCCGGAATGCACATAAAAAATGGGAGCAGCAATGATCATTGCAACAGCATTCTAACTTTATACTTTTATAATATCAATGAGCTGTAACAATTATAACAGTCATCATTTAAAAGTCAACACGAATCTTTACAGAGTTGGAAAGTGCAGAGGTGTGCAAACTGAAGTCATCTAGAAGATCACAAGGTGTTGGTAATCAGATTGCACCAAACACTAGATATAGGTAAGAAAGGTGATGGAATGATTAACAGGATTCTTGTGATCATTCTTCAATACAATGATAATTCTTTGATGAAGTAATTATTCGTAGTAGCAGCGGATAGTTATTTAGTGTCATAACAGTTCTGATGTTACTTTTCTCTGTATGACTATTAATACTTTCAACACTACTATTATACAAACAATTTGAGAATGAATACGAACGTGTCTGTTCCAAATTATTTCGAGTAAAAAGTTCCCTAAAAGATCGCATTTTTTAGTCATACAAAGAAAAGTAACATTCAAATCAGTAGTAATTACACTTGGTGATTTTGAAATGTATTTTGTGGAGCTCACTCAATTTTACTTTCTCTTAGGTACGTGTACAACTTCTTCAGAGAACATGGTTTGAATCCGACTCTGGAAGAAATCAATGAGTTCTATGCATCACATAGGGATGCTTTTTCCTGTAAGTCTGCTGCATGTTTGACTATCAGGGAGGTAAAACAGAAAATTATCAAACTTCAACTTATGTAGTTATGTAACAAAGCTTACTTTGTTTTCTTATATCAGAGGGAGATTATGATATATGTAATAGTGAATACTTGCAACTATTTTATCGGATTTCGAGTTGAAAGGTTGATTTTGTGTTGGAGAGGTTTATGTAATGATTTAGTAGTGCACACAACTTGGTGTTTGCAAGTTGGCTAAATTTCTTTACGGTGAATCGGTTTTTTCTCTGATTTGTTGGCCATTATCATAATTTTATTTTGTGTAAATATGAACTAAATATTATTGAATTGTATTAATCGATCGTTATGTGGACAATTTGAGACAAGATTTGCAACACGTCTTGTTAATCTATCTTGCATGCAGTGCTCAGCGTTTTTATTCTAGGTCTCGATTTTTTGCACCACAAAGTCTTTTACCTTCTTTTGATGGTAGTTAATAGATTTAATTGATAACATTTCTTTATAATGCAAATTTACAAGTTTTATGTCGATACCAGAAACCGTCAGCAAATGATTAAGTTCATGATATTTAAATGTTGTACTATAACTTTTTAAGGATTGATACTGAATCGCTACGTGTAGCATAAACTGCTTCAACAATCAGCATTAAATCTATTTAAAATTTACGAGAATTTCACAATAAAATCTTGATCATGTACAGTTAATAGAACTTTCGCCATTTTGTTTCACTTCCATCAAAAGGGAACTTAAACGCCAGACATTTTATGTTAAAATCAGCCAAAATTTTAACTTTTTCTCACGAGCACATGTTATTATTATATTCTTTTAAAATCTGTAAAATTGAATGAATTTGCTTACTTATAATGTATATTGTATTATAGACATCATTACTACGACTATCTTATTTGCTACAAAGTGTTTGAAATTGACTAAGACACATGGCTTTAGTTTAGGTGTTGTATTGTTCCATACTATTTGCTGGGAAGTGGGCCAACACTACTTCATACTACCTATGAATTGTCAAATTTATACATGTTGGGCAAGTGTTAAAGTCAGATGTACCCGAGAAGCACAGCTCTTGGAGCAGGAATAGTTAATTACCATGTACAATAATTAGTGCATAATTGTTGTTGTCTTAGACTTGTGTTGCTATCACACCGTGCACTGTACTGCCAAGTCTTCTGTATTTCTTTTAGAACAAAGATATTAGTTGTTGTAAGCCTCTTGAAATTTGAGCGATGATGAGAGTTCTAAAGGCCAGAATAGTGGTGAAGAGTTGGTACTTTAAGACTTTAAACCCATTATCGACTTAACGACTGATTTAATCAGAGTTAAAATATAAATGTTAATACCTATGTATTTAAAAATAAATCAACTGATCATCTATTTCATTAATTCTGATTTAAACAGGAATAGCATGAAGTTCGTGGAATTGTAAGTAAGATGGCAGAGTTTAAAGTTGGTGATCATGTTGAGATTACCGGAAAGGACCTGAAGGGCGAAATTTCCTTCATAGGAACAACTGAGTTTGCTCAGGGAAAATGGATTGGTAAGTTTTTCTAAAGTATTTGTTAAGATATTTCTGATATGATTTGAGGTGTTTAAAGCAATTCATATCAACGTAGTTGATTTTTTCACTCACATCAAGAATTTCATATTGCTGTCATATAAAATCCAGTTCACCCTATGTATATTCTAGGTGTGATATTACCTGAACCTAAAGGTAAGAATGATGGCACAGTACAGGGAAAGTCCTACTTCAAATGTAAACCGAATCATGGGATGTTTGTTCGTCAAAATCAGGTGAAAGTGCTATCTTACTGCTTGAAATTAAAATTTATCAATCTGATAATATATATAATATATAGATTAATTATTTTAAACTAGGAAAAAAGAGTCCAGCTAAATCTAACTTTTAACCAGGTTATCAAGAGTCCAGCTAAATCTGACACTCTACCAGGTGACACTGATCAAGAGTCCAGCTAAATCTAACTTTTAACCAGGTGATGAAGAGTCCAGCTAAATCTTACTTTAAACCAGGTGACACTGATCAAGAGTCCAGCTAAATCTAACTCTTTACCAGGTGACACTGATCAAGAGTCCAGCTAAATCTAACTCTAAACCAGGTGACACTGATCAAGAGTCCAGCTAAATCTAACTCTAGACCAGGTGACACTGATCAAGAGTCCAGCTAAATCTAACTCTAAACCAGGTGACACTGATCAAGAGCCCAGCTAAATCGAAACCAGGCACCAAGCCGTCCTCCAGATCAGGGACCTCTACTCCAAAGGTAGGGAAACTAGAGAAATAGAGAATGATAACACTAGGTACTAGTCTCGAATCTCGATGTCGATTTTTTTAACTGGCTAGTTTATGCAATGTAACTTCCATTTTTTTTCTGGTCTAAGAGGCACTCTTAAGTTCTGTTACCCTAAAGTTATGTTACTCTCTAAAGTTCTGTAACTCTAAACTTCTAAAGTTCTGTGTCTCTAATCTTTAAAGTTCTATATTGTTATAACTTATAAGGTATGTCGTATACTTCAATGAATTGTACGATGATTTAATGCTTGTTATTAGTTTTAGTTCCCAGTGATTATCAATGTGTGATTTTATTGCATCGGGTTCGTTTGATTTCCTGCAAATTGAGCATTAAGCAAAGCTATTCCTGTCTGTTTTATAACTTTGAATTGTGACTTATATTTGTTATGGGATTTGCAGCATTACATTGCAATAAAAGAAAAAACCTCGAATAAGAACAATTGCAGTTTAATGCTTCGAAAGCACTCACACAATTTAAATATCAAAGGGTTGATCAATGCGTCCTTGCATCACTCAACTTTTAAGGCTTTGTAACATAGATATTGGCTACAAAGCCTTAAATGACGTCAAACAGCTTGACCGATTTAAAACGATCAACCTTGCCCTGTAAAATGCAAATGCATGATATTTCGCTATAATCAATACTATACAATAGGCCCAGTAAAATAAAATCTCCAAATTTTCGCTGTTTTGCTCTGTTATGTTGAAAGTCAAATTTTCGTCCTTAAAAACCCCATAAATCCCGTCAAACTCATTATAATCCTACTTTTCACTCACTAGATCTGACCATAAAACTGAAATCTCTTAAAAGCACCTCTTTTACCGACTGTGATTGTAGAGCGAAGATGGTGACCCAGAACCTGCAACTTCGGGGATCCCCACGTCGCGCAGCAGCGGTCTCCCCACTTCTCGACTGTCTGGTCTACAGCCTCCTCGATCGAGGCTCTCTATGATGGTAATCTTCAGATCACACTAGCACTCCATCAACATTGTTATCATAATGTGTACTGTCTTGTGGCATGATCACACACATACATGGTTATCACCTTATTGTCGCATCGGGCATGGTCTCTACACTGAGCTGTAAGTTTTGTTGTTCTGTATATTCTGTCCCACCCCCTAGTACACACTTCCTTCAACGCGCTATAATGACCGTCCTGCTTGTTGCATTAAGAACGCTGTTCTTAGTTTAATGTGAAAATATAAGTGCACTGCTCTTCTTACCTTGCCACAAGCTGAAAACTATCCATCACGTGGCATATTCGTATTAGAGCAACGCTGAATACAAGCTCCGAAACTAGATATCAATTTAAAATTTAGGTAAAATTTTCCAAATATCTCTAATATTAGATCTAATATTAGATCTATTTATATCCAGCACTAACCTTTAACTTTCTTTTAAACCAATAAAATATTGTCTTGTAAGTCGCCTGAATCTTTTGATATGGGAGCTTTTATTTTTTAACCAGAAAGAGTAACGTTAACATATACCATTTACTTCACACATGATTAAAGGCCGCTATTCGAAAAAAACGTCCATCCCTAACTTGCACGCTTTAAAAAAACACACACTTAACAATATAACAATACCAGTCATATCTTCACCTCTACCAGCTCATTACTTTACATTTCAATATCAAAATGATTATTACATTCCGCTCTGGAAGCACCCTAGTCCGGAAGCTACTGTTCCCGCTACCTCGGTATGTAAGTAACAACACTTGCTGTGCACGGTAAGCTGTGTTGTGCTGTAACAGTGAAGCAATAACATTTCTCTTCTTGATTTCGTGCCCGTTCTGCTGATAATTACCCGCACTAACCATGAGCAGGCTGAACTAAGCTAAGAGGATTGGGAGCAGGTTCTGTGATGCATTTGTGACAATCTGATTGTGACATTACTCCATTATTGCTGTCTGATTGTCACACCAAGATGTCCAGACCTACCACCCAATTCTTTTAGACAGCCAAATAATAGTGTCCGATTATTGAGACACAATCAAAACAACAACATCTCTCAGGCAGGAACGGGTTCAAGAGTAGCCTCTAAAAGTTCCTCCAGACTCTCCACACCTGCCTCCGCAAGAGGTTCCACTAAAGGGTCTACCGATGACATTGCTAAAAGTTCGGGAAACTTGTCCAAGTCTCCTTCGTCTGTGTCTAACGCTTCCAGTGCTGATGGTAAGTGTTTCCACTGTTCTTTTGTAGGGAAGTTATCGTGTCAGTCATCTTGTTTTAGAAGGGTAGTGACTGTTTAATGTTGCTTGCTCATTGTTGCTTATCATATATAAATTGAAAATAAATCTGTGGTGTATGATAGAATATTATGTTACAACCGCCAATACCACCACTAGAATTATTCTAAATCATACTTAAATAATAAATTTCGACAATATTGCTCACTGCCGTGGTTATAATTAGTTATTGTCAGGAGAAGATGACAGTTGTTATGAAGGTATGGGCTGCTAACATCAGAGCCCTGCTTAGCTGCTGAGACAGCTCGATATATAGCAGCAGCTTAAAAGCCCTGCTTAGCTGCTAAGACACTGAGACAGCTCGATAGCAGCAGCTTCTTTGCTATATTATATAATGATACCAGCTATATAATGTTTTACATATTCGATCCCTTCCAATATGCTGCTTCGCAAAAAACAGATGGAATTTTGGTCACTCATCATAGGCTTCTCTTCTATCCTGATTAATCTTAATATTGGCTTAAGCTATGCACCTTCACAACCAACCAGCTCGCTAGTTCGCTACTGCTATGCATACTTCTAGGCAGCATGCTAGAGCATTAACAAGAAGATTTATTTGTTGGGATTAAATTCTACTTAGAAAGTGAGAAAGAGCCCTAAATTATATATGTAGCTATACAACTGAATTACAATTATATACCATGCTGTTTAATTGAGTTACATATATAATTATAGTTTTCGTGATTGTTTCAGGCAAATCGAGTCCTAGTCCTGCTTCTAAACCTGCATCTAAGTCAGGAACTTTAAAGAAAAGGAATGCAGCTTCCCCAGGACCCGGCCAGATTCCTAAAACCGGCACTGCTTCCCCCGGTCCAGGAAGCAAATCTCAAACGCTCCCCCGAAATATGGGCTTGAACTCCCCCAAGGGATCCCCTAAACTAGGAAAACGCGAACCTAAGAGTTTGGGCTCAAAATCGTTATCCTCCAAATCATTACCAAGAAACACACCCAGTCCAAGGTCTACTCCAAAGGGAACCCCCAAGTCCACTCCGAAGTCCACCCCACGAAGCACTCCAAGGACCTCCAGAGTGTCTACTCCTGTGAAATCTCCTGTTAAGGCGACGTCTGAACCGATAGTTTCTACTGCAACTGACATAAGTAGTGTCACATCTGTGTCTACCATAACTCAGGACGATGTCAACTTCGATGACGCTGTGGATGACTCAGTGTTTGATGAAGCTCTCTCTACCACCTCCAGTGTACAATCTGATTTAGCTACATCCGTCAAGAATTCTACTCGCCCTCCCCCAACCACTCTTGAAGTCCCCAAAGAAGGCTCTGCTAAGTCCTCCCATCGTCGCAGTCCCTCTGGAGGATCTAAGAAAGGAAGTTCTTCTTCTGAAAAAGATGGCAAACCAAGTGATCGTGATTCCTCTGGTAGCAGCAGAAATGGTTCCTTAAAGGCTGGCAAAAGTGAGCGAAGCAGGGGTGATCTAAGCACAGTCTGTCTAATTATTTCCTCCTCTGCAATGAGAAGAATTTTATGAGGGTTGAAGCAGATTACAACCTCTAAAGAGAACCAGCTTAGTTTGTGCAGCACTTGATACAAAATTATTTTTCTCACTCTGTTTCTGGGTCCCTATTTGATTGTAAACGTATAAGATTATTTCAGCTCTGGGGATTGATGGCCCACATACTTAAGTCTACAAATTGATCAAAAAAGATAATTATTTCCTTCTCTAACTCTACTAATCTTTATGTGTACAATTGGTTATGACATCTCATCTTCTAGATTCGTCCCATTACCATACTATACAAAGTTATCTAGAAAATGTAATTTTGTTCATATTTCACGGCTCCGAATTGAAAAAGCGAGTGAAAAGGTGTTGTGCAGCAATATATCATCATGCGTCCAAGTTTAGGTTGTAATCTGCTTTTTCAAAAACATAATACAAAACTCACCCAAGGTTCAACAACGCCATCAGCCGCCAAAACACCCGTAAAAAGTGAGAAGTTTGAGAGGCATGTGTGTGATATGACATGGTGTGATAGCGTGGTTGCTAGGAAACTTCTATCTCTTAGCAACCTGCTGGCAACCATAATGTTCTGATTTCGTAACGTTTTTATATCATATTTAAGCCGGGCTTGATTGCTGGTTTTTTTCATGCTGTGCTGTAGCAATTTGCAATCCGCTGCTCTTTACTTTTACCGTTGTGACTTTATAGCATCATATCATCATTAAAACTCTAAGATATAGACTGAATCGTTATGTTTTTTAGTACAAAACAAAGTATAAGTGAAAACATGATAGGGACTTTATAAAGATGGCCAAACGCTTTTGACATACAGAACATTTGTTGTGGTCAAACCTTCATTGTCAAATTAGGGATTTATACTCTTTAAGCTTCCAAGGGTTAACCTCTGGGATAATTATTCAATGTGATCTGCATTCTGCATGATGTTGATTATCATGTACCCTCAATGTTGTTTTAACCTTACTCCATCATTAAGATTATTCCTTTGCCTCACCTTAATCCTAAATCCTGTTTGACGAATAACGAGCTCACGAAAATATTTTGCTGAAGTTTTTATAACTATGATGCGATCTCGTGCACCGCCACAAAGATACCCTAACTGCACAACCCAACAGAGACACCAAGTAGAGGAACTGATAACGATAAGAAAAACCAGGACAAAAAGAAGGACGCTGAAATTGCGACCCTTCAGGCGTCCCTCAAGGACATGGAAGAGAAAGTATGTTGCATAGAGAAGCGTTTCTTTGGGAAGAGGTCACAAATTTTCTCCCATTGGAAGCTAGAGATCACTGATTTCTAGCTTCTTCTCTTCCCCAAAAATACCTTTTCCTACAAGTATGAAGTGATGTTTCTCCCAGAATTATAAACATCTATTTCTGAGAATGGGTCAATAGCCCTGTTCGTTATTGATTGGCCGTACATTTAAATCGCTAAACAATCTCTGCCATATGATATATGAGAAATGTGTGACCCTTCTCAAAAATACATTTGTTAATATGAGCTGTAGCGGCTGCAGCTCGTATTAAGTGTAACCTTCCTTCGACCATCCTTCTCTAGCTTGACAATGTGATATTTCTTTACAGGTCCAGTTCTTGACGGCTAAAAGAGTGGAAGACAAGGCGAAAATAAAGGAGATGGAAAAGTACAAGGTTCAGATATCCCAGTTCACTGACTACAAAGCTCAGTGGAGCTCTGCTCAGGTCAGTTGTAGTTATTGTTTTAGTATTGATTATAAGAGAGATACTGAAAGGGCTACTCGCTGAGGAAAGAGACTTGTTTTATGTAAAATGTCAAAGTGATTTTTATCAAGTATGGAAAGTTGCGAAGAATTGTTTCTCTTTTTACGTTCTAACTGACAAATCGTGAAAAAAGCGTTGTTCTGTGTATCTTTGCGTGCAAAATAAAACAGTACACATGATACTTAACGTTATAACTGTTTAATAAATGCTATGACTCCTGTTTATTGTATAATGTACTATGTACATGACATGTATAATGTACACTATAAATAGTGGATGTCTTCCACACGTGTTCTATTATACATGGCTGCTATCTAAATGTATCTGGAACCCCCCCCCCCCCTAACTTGAAACAGACTCTGTCTCCATGGCAACAGTACCACTGTACCACGATGCCACCTGGTGTTCCACCAAACTGTGGTACAATACAAGTGTTAAGTGTGTATACCTGACACCTTTATTTTAACAATACCAGCTCTGTGTGTATGTTCTTCGCTATACATAAAGTGTAAAGTTACAAGCACTCTGGATCAGATAGTCAAACACACACACAGACACACAATGATTGTGGTCAATAAATGCCAGAACTTCATTATAAACCAAAATTCAGTTTATAACCATTTACCGCGTTAAGCTATTTTTGCATCAATTTTCGTGTATCAAAGTCTTGAGAGCAAACGCCAAACTATCGACTCCAATAGGCAAATAGCCTGAGTTAGCTAGAATAAAATCTAATCCATATTGATACGATTAAAGTGTGTTACACTTTCCCCATTTCAATCTTCCCCCTAACATTCACCAAGCTTTGAAATCAATGGCAGCGATAAATGTTTTTTTGAAGCAAGATCATCGGACCATGAAAAAACATTTACCTTTGCCGACTTGATAGTTCTTCTTAATCTGGGATTTGTTCGACACAGTCTTCATCAATAAATGATATGATACAGTAATTAACAATTAGATATGTATCTGGATAATTACACAACACAATTACTAATTACCAACTCCTCATGCTCGCTCCAGCTTACTCCAGGTGTCGTACTCCCTCTAAATGTCTCATTAAAGAAAATTAGCTAAACTCCGAGTCTACAAGACAGAACGTGTACACCGTGTCGTGTGATTAGGAGTTGTCGACGTTGAGGAGTTATAATCTTTAATTATGTGTTGTTGTGGTCCGTGTTGTCATGGATACTATTGAAGTATTGGTCGTACTATGACGAGTGTATTGGATGTGTGTTATCGTTACCTTATTTTCCCAAATTCTCGATTTTATCACGCCAGCTAGTCGATGAAATTTTGCCACAATGGTGCGTCAGCTTGATTACATTCAACAACTTAATTGTTCGTAAGCTTGATATATCATGAGTATCTGGATGCACAAATTTACCCAAAATTAGTTACCAGACAAAACTTAACTTAAACAACCAAACAAGAATTGCGGCCAAAAAATGTCAATATAAGTCTGTATCCACAAATCCAAACCTGTTATCTTTTAATTCTGTAGAATTCGTTATCAGCTGTTATCCATCTCTACATAAAAACTATTTCTAATGATGAGTATCTCAAAGATGGCATGTGCAAATTGTGTAAGTAATGATCGTGTACTGTCAGCATTGTGATCTCCTCTTTTTCAGTTCTACAGAACTAAATATTGAGTATTCTTTGTTAGATTTTATCTGCCACAATCATTTATAATCAGGTGGTGTTACATCAACCTTTTTCACAGAATTACTCACTCCAATATCTTAACTTCTTGTCTGATATTTACTAATAAATACTTTACAGGGCGACCTACACGAGCAGCTGAAAGCAGCTAAGAAAGAAGCTAAAGAAAGTAGCGAAGCTCGAACTAAGGCGGAAACGGAGCTGGAAGAACTTAGGGACAGGGTGGAGGAGATGGCGCTGGATAAGGAGATGGCGGAGGAGATGAAGGAATGTGCTGAACTTGGTGAGTTTGATGAAGGAGTGTGCTGAACTTGGTGAGTTAGATGAAGGAGTGTGCTGAACTTGGTGAGTTCAGATGAAGGAGTGTGCTGAACTTGGTGAGTTTGATGAAGGAGTGTGCTGAAGGAGTGTGCTGAACTTGGTGAGTTTGATGAAGGAGTGTGCTGAACTAGGTGAGTTTGATGAAGGAATGTGCTGAACTTGGTGAGATTGATGAAGGAATGTGCTGAACTTGGTGAGTTTGATTAAGGAGTGTGCTGAACTTGGTGAGTTAGA
>JH153241.1:116661-133702 GCA_000226015.1 Mnemiopsis leidyi
AGTTTGATGAAGGAGTGTGCTGAACTTGGTGAGTTTGATGAAGGAGTGTGCTGAACATGGTGAGTTTGATGAAGGAGTGTGCCAAACTTGGTGAGTTTGATGAAGGAATGCGCTGAACTTGGTGAGTTTGATGAGGGAATGTGCTGAACTTGGTGAGTTTGATGAAGGAATGTGCTGAACTAGGTGAGTTTAATGAAGGAATATGCTAAACTTATGTTTAAATTTGTTGACACCCATCACTCCCATGTAATAGAGAATGGTATTTTTGGGAGGGGTCGCAAATTTTTCATATCATGTTCAGCCACGTCAGGTACGCCCAAACAGTATCGAGCAACGCCACCACGTGATATAAATGATTTGTGACCCCTACCCAAAATACCTTCCTCTATAACTCGATACTTCCGTACTATAATCATATCCCCTCTAGAATTAGAGAGAGTGCAAGAGCAGTATGACGAAACAAAACAGGAGTTAGATCTGATGAAGGAGGAGATAAGCAGTGGGGGAGGAGGAAATGTAGATAACGTCAGGATAAAACAGTTGGAGATGCAGACTAACCAACTCAAGGAGGCGGTTGTTAAGTAAGTACTGTTGTTAAGTAAGTACTGTTGTTAAGTAAGTACCTCAGATCTAGTTGATAAGACACGAAAAAAGTAAACAAGCCTTAACAAAACAAGATATACGTGTAGCCTTAAAAAGGACTCCCTGGCTGCCTTAACATGAGCAGGACTCGTCTAGACTCTAGACCCCGGTCTGACGATGACAATGTTTCGTGTTTAATTTCCAGGCTACAGATATCAACAATAATCTGTTTACATCCAATGTAAACTATCTATTGTTGCAGACTTAAAGAACTGAATACACAAGATAGAAAAGAGATAGAATCCTTGACTGCACAACTGACTAAAGAACAGAGTACAGTTGCAGAGCTGACGAAACTGAAAGACAACTTGGAGGAGGAACTGGAGGAACATGAGACCATGGTCGGGGAACTCACTGAGCAGGTGTGCTATCTTTTTCTTCTGTTGATAAGTTGACCTGATCTCTCAGCACTATCTCTTTAACTAGAGTACCTACATGAAAAATAAATTGTTCTAGAAAGAAAATATTTCTTTGAAAGCAACTAAAATCATACAAAACACCCGAATTCGTCCCGTGAACTCGCTATAAAAGATCATAGAAACCTGATGGTAGCTACTTCTCTCCAGGTTGAATGTTGTATTGGAGCGGAGACAATGGTAGAGAAGTTAACTGAAACTAACCCAGGTTGAATGTTGTATTGGAGCGGAGACAATGGTAGAGAAGTTAACTGAAACTAACCCAGGTTGAATGTTGTATTGGTGCGGAGACAATGGTAGAGAAGTTAACTGAAACTAACCCAGGTTGAATGTTGTATTGGAGCGGAGACAATGGTAGAGAAGTTAACTGAAACTAACCTGGAGCTCGAGGAGAGGCTAAACATGATGGCTGGAGAGTTGGCTGATCTGGAGGCACTCAGAGATCTTAATGAGGAGTTGGAGGAAGAGAGAATGGTAACGGAGAGAGAGCTAAGGGAGGTTAGTCCGAACTTGCTTAGATTTTATTTTTTTTCAATTTGATTTAATCTAATTTGGTTTAGTTTGGTTTAGTTTGGTTTTAATTTGAATTTGATTTGAATTCAATGCTAACCTTAATTTAATTTTTAATTCTAATTTAGAACTTTCGAACAATACTGTTTACATCAGTTAGTTTATTGTTATTAAGTCTGGTGATACCTAGTTTGACGAATTAGTTTTACCTTTTACCACCTTTTAGCACCTTAAATATTCCAGGAATTAGAGATTTCGAGAAACACCCACTACCAACAAAACATGAAGATAGAAGAGCAAGCTGAACAAAACAATGATCTCCAAAACGTTATCATGCAGTTCAGAGCGTATGTTAACCAACTCCAGGTAATTTGATAGCAATGATATCATCTACATGTGTACAACTTATAGCTTGATACTAAATGATGACTATTCATAATTGGTGTTGAACTCTTACAATCCTATGTTCGACTAATTAGTCAAATATGGAGTATAACTTAACTGTGCCCTAACGTTTGTTTTGCACTACAGGCTCAATTGAAGGACACGCAGGCACAGATGAGTCAAGAAAGAGAGATGACTGAGGGGGTGGACGAAGAGAAACTTCAACAGTTAGCTCAGATGCGAGCACAGGTTTTTAGTTTTACATCTTAATTTTACAGCAATTAGCTCAGATTCGAGCTATAGTTTTTAGTGTTACAGCTTAGTTTAACAGGCTACTGCTAGATTTGATGATAAGTAGGTTTCAAGACTTGACTGGCATTAATCCAACATTTTAAGGTTTGATTTGTTAACTTATTCGACACACCCTAGCATGGTAAATAGAGTAACTTTGTAATATACTGAACGTAATGACGTTTTAACAGTGCTGCACAACATACATGTATGCAATGTATTAAGTGTATATACTGTATTCATAGAACAAGTGTTACCAACTGGTACTTAGATAATCATGTTGCGTCAGTTACAAAATGTTACCAGTGTAGTTTTACGAATTTAGTCGGCTCCCGTCATGTTCTATGCTATGTGTTGAGTCTTCTAATCAGTTCAGATCGGACTGTTTCCCCATACCTTAGGGAAAAACTGCTCACGTGACATAATACCTACTCACGTTACATACTACACACGTGCAGACTACACACGTGACAGGTTACACACGTGACACATTATACACGTGACACACTACTCACGTGACACACTCCTCCCTTCTAAACCCCCTCTCTCTCAGCTACTGGAACAGAACAAGACAGCACCTCAGCAGGACTCCTACGACGTTGACTTTGCGGAGATAGAAGTTCTGTCTCACCAGGAGGAAGTGAGACTTCTGAAACTGTTCTTCCCAGAACGGTTCACACAGCCTGGCAGCGACTACGAGGCTTTAAAACTGGTAACGTTTATACTTGGTAGTTCATTATGTCATACCTTAATTTTTCACAAACTTTGTAATTAATTTCTCTCCTAACAATTAATACAGACAAAAATCCACACCAGATCCTCCACCTGAACAAGCTGGGAGTAACAAGTGAAGTTATCGGCCGTGTTTCCTCCCGACACCTCAAACTGACCGACCTGCTGTCCGGTACTGCTCTGTCCCCGCTCCAGTCTGACAAGGCCATGTACGCTGCTGGGCTGGCTTTGGAGCTGGCCTACTTCCGGGTAGCTGTGACAAACTTTGAGAGGTGCATCAAACAGTGTGATCCGGACACTTTCCTGAGGTGAGTTTGTTACACACGTCACACAATATCTCTGTAAGGTTGAAATTCTAATCTTCCTTTAAACTTCCTTTAAACTTTCAAATTTTTTCGATTAATACAAGTAAGGACTATTTTCTTTATCGTCTGACAGCTGACTGCAACTATCTTCTAATGGAAATCAATTTCTATGTACGACATCATCTTCAGTCTACACAATTGAAAATTTTGTATTAGTAAAGCTTAAGATAATTGAGAAGATTAATTAATGACGTAAAACGATGTAAAACTTTAACGAAAACTCAAACTTTTTAAACGAAACTTTTTTTAACGAAAACTTATTTTAACGAAAACTCAAACTTTTTTCGATTCTATCTATTTTTATCAACATTATAATCAACGTTTAAATTGCATTAAAATTATGTTCTAATCTTATCGATTGTTTAGGATCTAAAATTTTAACTTCCTAACTGAAACTATTTAACAGACTTGGAAGACTGGCAAGCGACCTGGGACCTCATATGTCTACATTGGACGTGTTTAAAACACATCTGGAGAAGGGTTCGTTAGATGAGAGTGTTACAGTAGAGCCAGTCAAACTGTCTGCTTCACAGTTTACAGCGCTGAGTAACACCCACTTTCCCGACATCAAGGTATGGGTTGTTTGTACATGTATAAGCTCATCTATAGTATAGATTCTGTAACTAGCGTGGTTTATTGCGAAACTTACTTGTCTTAGCGTGAAATTATTTGTGAAAATGAAAATCAATAAATCCGATAAATTTCTACTATTTCTAGTTTTCTAGTCTTTTAGGGTATTTCTGCCGTATTTTAAAATTTCTAACTTTTTAACACTCCCCTAGCCGTCCTGTCGAGAAGCCCTGTCCGACTACCTGATGATAATGACACACTCATGTGAAGGCATCATAGCTTGTGCAACCAGAATATCCGGCTCCCTGTCACGTGTCCAGGAGGGTTCTGTTCTCATTGAGAAGATGAACGAGATGAGACTGTGTTGTGCGGAGTTCCTGAAAACCATCAGACGGATTAAGAACTTTGTTCCTGCTCATGGTTAGTAGTTGTTTTGTTTCGCTTCTCTCACAGTTGGTTTGTTATGTAGTATTACGTAGTCGTAGATTCTCATTCTTGTCACTTTTTATGTGGGGTTTAATGGCTAGCTTGGTAACAGTTTAATGTTAAGATTATATAGTGTTAAATTCTACACATACCCATTGGCTAAATCCAGAAGCTTTGTTATTGTAAAGCAAATGAACAAGAAAATGAATTGGTGTCAAATCAAGTCATAACTTGTGATAAATGTCCAGCTTGTATAGTTCTGATGTTGTGATCTACACGTTCAAAACGTTTTACAAACACAGCGATATATTCCTTTGTTATAATCTATCATAGCTCATCAGTCCACTGCAACAAAAATTCAGATTTTCCCTCTAATATTTTTGTGATTTTCTGCACTTTAACCATTACATAATATTACGCTCACTTAGAGATATTTGTTATATTACCAAGTTTTTAGAGGTATTATACCCAACATCTGGTCATGAGTGTACAACGCCAGTGTTTCTAGCCTATATATTTAACTTTAGATAAATGCCTTTATTGGTAAAGTTACCTGATATCAACATGGAAGACTTATTTTGAAAGTCTTTTAACTCTAGCTCTAGGGTTAAGGAGAAAATGATGTAATGTAGATCCTCTCGCCTCAAAATTTTGTTGGAGTTCAATTGTAGAGCTTTCTCATTTGAAATATAATTTAGCTATCAAAATGAATAAGTTACGCCAATCAAAATTGAACAGCAGCTTACAGTTAAGTTAGGATTTACATAGCTTCTTTAGTTAGTTTACCTACTTTAGTTAGTTAGTTCAGCTACTTTAGTTAGTTATAACTAACTCCCACTCACTTCCAGGAAAACCGTTCTCATTCCCGTCCGAGATAGACGACATGCTGAACAGCACTATGACGGAGTTATCTGCTACCTTTGCTGCTCTCAACACAACTGCAGTCAACTTGGCTATGCATATTGCTGGTAAGTGTAATTTTCGTATTAAAACCTGATAATTTTACCACCAAGTATTCAAGTGAGCAGTGTTATTTTACTATATATTATAATTACTATTTATTACTTTTTTATTACACAAAAAGTACAAAGTTGGCTTGGTTTTTGCTTTCTATTCAAGTATTGATTACATGTGATAGGTATGGTTAAGCAAATCGTGGGGGCACCGGCTTTTTGCTGCTCATTGTACAAACAAATCGGCCAGCACAGAAGCGACAAAATCCGACAATTTAGCGGTCCCCCCTCCCACCATTTTGACTCTCCAAACAAACCCGGTCTCTCCCTCTCCAACCAGGCGTAGCGGAGGACGACATAGTGACGGTGCCCGACATCGAGGACATCCTCAAGAAGGGTTGCAATACAGTGGGAACTACTGGTACCGGTCTGGACCGTGTCAAGTCCTTCACCGAGTCTCTCCTCCCTCCTCTGCAGCAGATGGCTAAGAACATTCAAGATGGAGATTATGATCAGCAGGGCGATGCGGATACTAAGTCGGAGCCGCCGTATGATGCGCGCGCGAAACAGTTCAAGGAGCAGTTCTCCCTGGGTGATCAGTTGAAGACTCAGTTGGAGTATAAACAGAGCGAGAACTTTGAGCTGAAGAAAATGGTTCGTTTGTTTTTGGATTTTTCTTGAATTTGTTGTTTTGTCTGTTTATATATTAGAAGAATTTACATGAAGAAGAATTTACATATTGTACATATATGTACAATATGTAAATTCTTCAAGATAACCCCCATGCATCCTTTAAAAGTTGAATGAATCAAGTTCCCTTGATCAAGTAGTAAAGTAAATTAAACACGAGTCTCGATGTGCAGGTAAAGATCAAGGGCGAGGAAGTATCGCAACAAGCTGTCCGTGCAGACATGTTAGAGAAACGTCTGGAGAATGCGCGCAGAGATGGTGACGGAAAGCTTGATGCGATGAAGCAGGAACTCGCTGACGCCAAGAAGACTATAGCTGATAAGGATAGACAGGTTTGTAAAGTTGAACGATTGTAGAAATCAACTTGTAACGATTTATTACACTGCAGGCTACAAATAAATTTTATCTTCACTTGGTCACACTGATAAATCATAGAATTGTACTATGTGTTTGGGCTATACACTTACCCGACTTTCCAATTCCCATCAGTTCGAAGAGACCATGGACCACTTACAAGAAGATATAGAATCGCTGGAAGCGGAGAAAACCGCCCTGAAAACAAAACTTGAGCAAGCCAGCAAGCGCGCACCACGTGCGCACCTCACTGAATCGATACTGGCGGAGCAGGCTTCAGGGCAACCTGGATCAGTGAGAGTGATTGTGGAGGATTCACCAGCCTACTTTGTACGAAACTGGAGTCTCTTCAGGTAAGAATCAGTGAGAGTGATTGTGGAGGATTCGCCAGCTACTTTGTCGAAACTGGAGTCTCTTCAGGTAAGAATCAGTGAGAGTGATTGTGGAGGATTCACCAGCTACTTTGTCGAAACTGGAGTCTCTTCAGGTAAGAGTTATGGTAAAACTCGGTTTTTGTAAACTGTTAAGACTTTAGTCTGGGTGGTATGCTAAGTCTAAGACTCTTGTGGAGTACGGTTAGGAGTCTTGGTTGTATTTTTTCCCATGTTATGTGTTGGATTTGGGTATGAATATATCTTGCTCCATGATTACAATATTGCTCAAATAGGAATGTTAATTTTCAAAACACGTCTTCTTCTTGCACCTGTCTTTCCTCCTGACTACTGTATAAGACGTTAAGTATATTTAGAATCTTTTATTCGTATACTAGTAAACTCATTCTTCTCACATAGATTGCCCTACCAAATATGGAATAATTGATTGATAATCGTCTCGGCACGGTCATGGAGAATATGCTATCAAGTTATTGTCAATTGAGTGTATGATATCATTAGACTATTAGACCGACATGTAATTTTTGACGTAGATTACGGAAGATATCGTTTCAACGTTCAGGTTCGAATTTTGAAATTAATTACACATTTTGAACGTAAAATCATCATCTTAAGCTAAGTTTGTATGCTGCTTTAACACTAGGAATGATTATAATTTGAATTTATCATTCACTATGAGATTGAAATAATTTTAGTACATAATACGGATTATTCTGTCCTTCTCGTTCTGCAAGATCGTTATTTAATGAGAAAGGAAATAATGGTATATTAATTGCTCTGTTATAGCAACTTTATCGAAAGACTCAATACCCAGCACACTCAGTATACATTGCACTTAAAAATACATGTTGGTTCACAAGCCACTTTCTAAATGTCCAGGTGCTGGTCGTCGTTGAACAAAGTTGATATTATGAGCTTGTTGTTCATTGTTGACAGCCGGTCTCCTATCGCCTCTGTTAAGTCCCAACATTCCTCTAATTCCTTCCGTTGTGTATTCTCTCAGAGCTGGCATCCTCCAAAGGTAAAGGATCGGGTTAGCTGCTGAGTTAGCTGCTAAGAGAAGTGTTCCCATGGCATTAAAGTATATTGATTGTTTGTCAAAGTTGGAAAAATTTAAGCAAAACTGTCTATAGGTTGGGCTGTAGCAAATTGTGAAAACCACATAATGAACAACTAATGGCACATTGCAAACTCCATAGAGCAGAGCAAACAGTAGAATTGTAACTGTTGCTCTGTTCCTGGACTGTTGAAGTTCTCTTTGTTGCACATTCCTGTTTCTACTTGTCAATACCACGACAGATATGACACAGCTTATAGCAACTACTAATGCTGGTGCTACAAAGAAAATGCTGTTGATTACAACCAAGTCATATAATCCTGCGTCTTTATTAGTGTTAAACTCATCAATAAATAATATGCATCTAGATAGTGATGAGTCAAACTTGACCCCTGTACTTGAATTCCAAAACATCGTCAAACTCAAGGTTGTTACCAAGGCCATGACCAGAACAGCAATAAGAAAATACTTTATTTTGTGTCGCAGGAAAGGTCTCAGCAGTGAAATAGATCTTGTTACGCAGAGACATAGAACAAGAAAAACGCTGTAATAAATCGCTATCCTCCATAAGTTTTCCCAAGCTGCACATCCGTACTTGTTTCCAAATAAGATTCCTGGTTTTCCTTTTGAGAAAGAAGATATTGCTACTGGAAGCACTGTGATGCTAACCACTATGTCGTTGGCTGTTATCAACATGTAGATAACGCTGGAAATGTTCCTTTTCTTTGATTTGAAGTGGAGAAAACTGACAATGTTTCCAAATGTCCCTACAAGGAAACAGAGACAACAAACAGTTCCGTTAGAATAGTACACTGCTCCATTTATTGGAAAGAATTGAGGGTTAACTGTTGATGATGCCATTTTCGCGTTCGTTTAGCCAATTGTGTCGGGATGATACTATCAGTTTAAACTCCAGGGTAAAAACTACTTGAAAATTTGTGGGTTTTATTATCTCTCACCATGCAGCTATTATACCGCCAGAAGACATAATCAGCAAAAACAGGGAGAAAATTGTCCTGGAAATCGCTTAGCAGCTCGTAAAGAGCAGCCAATGAGAAACCTGAACTGCCATGCCATGGGCTCTTGCGCGATCGGATTTATTTAATTGCTTAATTACTTATAAGAGTGTTAGAGATAGTTCTTGTATTTGTTTCCTTGTCCATCTGGTGTTCCCCGGCCTGCAGTTTATTTCTTCATAATTAAATACAAATGATCTCGGATGGTAAGGACTTGATTTTTGGACTTGGACTTGATTTTCAGACAAAGTGCCTTTATACTTTACAAAGTTACTAGATTAAAACCCGACGTACCGCCGGGATTTTCAGAACCTGATTTGCTAAGAACTTGCATCTCCATTTAAAACTTCCGGTCTTTGCTGTTCATTTTTGAAGAACAGATTATTTCTTGCCTCATGGTAGCCGTACTTACGCCTCTTCCACACAGAACTACCAGTACTAACGCCTCCTCCACACAGAACTACCAGTACTAACGCCTCTTCCACACAGAACTACCAGTACTAACGCCTCTTCCACACAGAACTACCAGTACTAACGCCTCCTCCACACAGAACTACCAGTACTAACGCCTCTTTCACACAGAACTACCTGTACTAACGCCTCTCTTACACAAAATTAGAATTACCGCACTAACGCCTCTTCTAAACAGAAACACCCCTACTAACGCCTCTTCTCCACAGAACTACGCACAGCTAGTACAAGAAGAGAACGTGAAGCTGATGGCAGATTCACTAAAAACGAAACTAGCTGAACTTCCTCCGTTGGTCGTCCCCACTGCCAAGTCTCCTGACGTAGCTTGTGAGAAGGGTGTTAACGAGCTGCATCAGCAGTTACTCAACATTATAGCTAACACTAAAGTTATTGATATTACAAAGAAGACTAACGGAAAGGTATTGTATTGTAAGATATTAAGTTTTTTGTCTCATTTTAATCCGCATTCTGCAAGATGTACGATAGCATGGTCTCTGCTATTGTCAATGTCTCACCGTTATAAATAGAAATGATATCATAGACATAAAAACATTATCGTTGACCGCCTTACTCACTGCCTTACTGTGTATCACTAACGCAATAATTGTCGTTACAATTGATCCACAATATTAAAATTTTAATCCTAGTTTAGTTAAATTGCAGATCTATGGACGCTTCTGCAGTAACTAATGATCTTCGACATTCAAATTTTACACCTAGCCAGTAGTCCTGCTTTACTGTAGAAAGTAGATTTATAAAAATTTTTTTGTGTCTTGCTGAGACGTTGGGTTTATAAAAACATCTGATCACGTGATGACACCTGGTGACACAGGATCATCTGATGACACCCGATCAATTCCTCAGATACCTGCGGATGTTTTAGCTGAGCAGAAAAGTACTCGAGTTTGTCTCCACAACCAATACTTACGACTTAAGCTTCAAGCGCAGAAGGAGATGGGACGGTTAGTATGATTGTTTCAAGCATATTTCCTGAATTTTCTATTCCTGATAAAGTAACGGTCGCATTAACCTGATATTCGATATGTTCCACCTTTTTATTTGTGTTACAACACTCTTGTATGATTATTAGATTCACAATTAACCGGTCCATCATCTAGGTATTACGGAGCTGGAGGATTTATAAAGACCCCTAATGGAGAATTTGTAACACCGGAGTTTGCCAGAGTCCTCAAAGAAAAAGAAAGTTCACGACTGTTCGGCAAAATCACCCTACCGCACGCTAAAGAGAGTGGGGTCAGGAAAATTCTACTGGATAAGTCGGAGTTAGCTCGGCTAAACGCCACGTTACTCGCAACATAGCGGTAGCTGGGCAGCTTGGTGTAAAATGTTCATTGAATAGTGTACATTGTACAACCGAGGACATGTACATTGTAGTGTAGAGACGGCGTGCACGCCGTCTGTTTTGTATCTTGGATGTATGATATTATCAAGTGTATACATTTAACTTTTAAGGTTTGATTTGAGGGATTTGACCTCACTAATTCTTGGGAGCAAGTCCTGTCTCTAACAGTGAGAGTGAAGGATCGGTAATTTAGTCTGCGGAATACATTAGTGATTTAGAATTGACTTTTTGACAATCATTATAAAGTATGTAAAATTTCCAAGGAATTTGCCTTCTAGTTGTTCACCTTAAATAATGGTTTTTTCTGTAGAATGAAAATTGATTTTTGTATTTTGACTACCACTTTATGTATCTTCAAATGATTGATTAACCAGAACACTTGTTCTTTTGACAATTTATAATTATGGCGGCGCCTTTTCTTAAATTCAATTGCACTTTATGACGTGAGATTATGGTGTAATCGTGGGAAACTGAGAAGTTGTCACTAGATTATAATTATCTCGTACATGTGGAAATTTCTTTGACATCATCAGTAGTCAAATAATAAACTCAGTCAATCTACATAATTTAGTAGTCAAATGTGAAGAAGTTGACAGGTATATACATTGCTTTATTGTAAAAATATAACCCCACTAGTAAGTAATTCTAAAATTAAACCCCTCCTAATTGACAGTTATGATATGTCCCAACAACGCCCAACTTCTCCTCCCTACAAAATACGGGAACCTGTCATGTATGATTGGCGCGGAACGTTCGCGCAGTTTTACAAGCTCCAGCAAAGTGGGACGCTATGTGACCTGACGGTGCAGACACGGGACGGGGACCTTCCCGCGCACAGTCTTGTCATGTTCACGCGCGTTCCTTACTTTAGAGCTCTTCTTGAGTTTGTCTCGACCTCGGATAGGTTTGTTCGTTAGGTTGTTATTTTTATCTTAGAAAAGTTTTGTGATATTCAGATTGAAGCACCTGTTGTACTGTTACAATATTTCACTTAATTGTTAAAACGCAAATAGTACTCATGTAAACAATACAATGTATAATAAGTATGTTGTGCAGTACATTACCGATCGTATGTTAACACTGTATCACTGTTTCACTATTACACTGTACCTTTGTCCTTTACTTAACATTGTAACATTGTAACACAGTCCCTCAGGCAGCATCCGAACCAGACCGATCTGATGAACTATGATCTGGAGACGGTAGAATGTGTTATCAAGTTTGTTTACACCGGAGTCGTGCAGATTGAATCTTTATCGCTACTCAACAAGGTTAACTAGCTGAGTTGGTTCTTTATTAGGTGTCTTCTTTTTTTCGAAGAGACAAAATGAATTCTTAAAATTTTTCCCGCTTTCAAAAAAGTCATCTCTTGAAATAAAAACGATCATCCTACCGGTTTCAAAATGTTTTATCTCATTATTATCACTTCTTTTCCCAAAATTCTTTTAAGTCTTGCTCTTTCCAGGTGTTCTGTCTGGCAGATTTTCTCCAGATCTCAAACCTCCGGGATCAATGTGAGGACGTTATCTTCTCCACTCTAACATTAGACAACTGCGTGGAACTAGCCAACTTCTCCTCGCTTTACTCCACCATTGTCAGTCACCACCACAAAACGAAACTTCTGGAATTCTTACTGAGTCGCTGGAACTACGTCATTCGAACTGATAACTGGACGGAATTGAAGTACGACATTTTCATCAAGCTGGTTATTTCGGACGAGTTTAACGTTAAGAACGAGGAACAAGTTCTATCTGCTGTTCTGGAGTGGGTTTCAGCAGAACCCAGCAGACTGTCTCTTCTCACCACTTTACTACAGGACGTCAGATTACATGCTGTATCAGAGAAAGTTCTAGAGAAACTAGAACAACACCCTCTTGTAGCATCTACTCCAGGTTGTTCGCGTCTAATCGAAGAGGGTCGGTTCTTCGCGTCTAACGTTAAGTGTGACACTGCTCCTATCAGGTTAAAACCGCGCTCCTACATGGACAGATCAGTGTGCGTGTTCTGTATATACAAGACCTACCCTCCCGAGGTGCTGTATCCACGTCCTGACTTCTCTAACGTAGCGTGCCCGCACAACAGAGAAACATTGTCGAGACAGTATGACGCGCGGTACAATGCCGCGTACTGCAACAAGCAAGTTAACAATTGTAACGTGTTGGTATACTCGAAAATACACGATCATTGGGAGCAGCCCATGGACAGAGTCACACGTTCTTGGGCTCAAGACACTGCCATGGCAACACGCGGGTACTCCGTGTTTCTACTCGGAAACCGACAATGGGAGTTTGGTGGCGCGTCTCCTAGCCCGAGTGACGAAGTGTATGATGGAACTGTGTCTTTCGACAGACTTTCTCAAACGTGGGAAGAACAGGGTAATCTTCCCTTTCCTGTCATGTTCAACTCATGTGGGTCTGTGTGTGGCAGGTTATTTTCATGTGGTGGGTTAAACCTAGCGCGTTCAGTAGGGGCCTACTGCATTCCTACCTTCCTGCTTTCTACTGAGGATGGTCATCGCTGGGAGTTCATGAACGACATGTTGTGCGCGCGACGTCACCACGGTGCAGCGTCTCTTCAGGAACGTGTATTTGTCGTCGGTGGTAAAACCAAAGGAGAAGACTTGAACCCCTGTTTCTTCTCAGAGAGTTGGGACCCGGTTGTTAATGAGTGGGTAAAAATTCCCAACCCGTGGAACAACCGTTCTAAACTTTCTCTGTGCAGCTCTTCTGATCGTTTGTTTGTACTTGGAGGGTTTAATCTCAATCCTGAACATCTTTGTTACGATTACACTTGGGAATGGTACGATCCCCGGGACGGTAAATGGAGCACACCTCTCCCACTGCCAGGAAAATATTTCGATTTTAGGACCGCATATTTGGACGATGAGGTTTACATGATCGGGGGTTGCACCAGCTTCGACCCTTACGGAGATGAGGTATGGTCTCGAGATGTTAACGTTCTTGACTTGCGGGCGATGAAGTGGCGACCCGGTGCACCACTGCCGTTACGTGCACCGCCTGAATTGAGTGAGCTGGATGAGATTCTCAATGAACTTTCCTTAGAGGATAGTCCAAACATTCCAATCCCAACTGGAACTGCTGTGCTATCTTGATTGATGCCCGCTTCCAAATTATGGACTATTTTTCAGGTTATGGTAATAATATTTAATATTTAGGCTATTGGTAAATGGTTTTGACATTTTTGTTCGTCTCATTTTGTAATTTTTGAATAGTTTTCCAATTTTCATACCTCCATTTTTATGTACTGTAAGCCTATTTCTTTGCAACTATTGATTCGAAGTTGCAATGGCAATGTATAATTAACAATCAGTGTAAGATATTTTGTTTAATATTTAATTTTTTTTTTATGTAAAATTTGTCTAATTGCACAGACTCGACTTGCTAATAAATGTAAATGAATTTTTGTGATTGACTAGCCATTATACTGAAATTCTTAAATTAAGAAAAATATAATCTGACAAATACTGCCGTATGTAATCTGTCAATATCTTTAAATTTACAATTTACCCCTTCCTCCTAGAATGTAACATAAAACCATTGATGTAAAATGGTCTGCGCGTGGTGTTGCGTAAAGTGCAAACCGCGCTACAAGCGCCATGTGGACAGCATCTTTCCAGTCGACCCAAAAGATGGACTGGTCAAGGGTGAAATGCAGAAGCTGACGTACTACGCGCTGACGAACCCCCGGAAATTAGACCGAATTGGTACATACCTGGCAGAATACTTGAAGTACTATGTCGATCACAGGAGATACGACTTTGCCAAGATTGCTATGAAAGCTATGGAGCAGCTGCTACAGGCTTGTCGTTCTGCCTCGATAAATCTATTTGTTGAGTCGTTCCTGAGGATGGTACAGAAACTTTTGGAGTCCCCCGAGGCGAGTCTCCAAGTTTTAGGTTCCACAAGTTTTGTCCACTTTGCCAACATCCAGGAAGACACACCATCTTACCACCGGAGATACGACTTCTTTGTCTCCAAATTCAGCTCCATGTGCTGGAGCAACGGAAGGAGCGACACGATACGCGCAGTAAGGCAAGCCGGTCTGCGTGGCCTACAGGGCGTCATCCTAAAAACCGTATCTGACGATCTGCAGGTCAATATCTGGGAGGAAGTTCACATTCAGAAGATAATGCGTGCTCTTCTCTTCAACATCCACGAGGGCTTCACCAACTCGGTACAGTCTCCCTCTCAAGCTAGGTCAATGTCCCCGTGGGAAGGTGAAAACTCGGATGTAACTTCCGATATTGATCCTGACCAGCTTGCTCGACATGTCTTGCAGGATCTGGTCAGTCGCGCGTCGTACGGCCAGATCAAGTCTCTTATGTTGCCGCTTCTTCATTTCATCGACAACCAAAAGTTGTGGGTGCCCAATACTTTTGCGACTCACTGCATGAGCCTGATTATGCATTCAATACAAATGTCCAGTGCGTATATTGCCATCGCACAGTTGTTAGCGCATCTCGAGGAACACAAAGATGCCAGCGCTAAGTTGAGGTGTAGCATTGTCGAGGTTGTATCCGCTGCTGTCTCCATCGCTTCTACAGAAAGCATCGGGCCAACTATTCTCGAGTTATTCGGATCACTTCTGAAATACCTGAAAATGAGTGTTGAAACTTGCAACACAGAAAAAGTCGAAGTGAAAGTCATCGAAGAGGAAGAAGAATTCCAGGACACCATCGTGCAGAGTGTCGGACAATTTTCCCACGGTCTCCAGACCTACCAGAAGATAGAAATATGCACGTTCATCCTACAAAACATGCCTTCCACTACAGACACAGAGAACGACGTGCAGTTCGAGAGCATGCTGCTGAAGTGTGTCATGAAGATCACGACATCAATTAACACTAACAACGACAAGAGTATCGGACTACCAACTCTGTTCCCCTTGTCTCTGATCGTGCCGCTACAGCGACTGTCTCTGTCTGACTCTCCTAAAACTAGGACCATGACACAACAAATATTCCACTCTATTTTAGATCGACACAACAATCACGAGAAGGTGGTGCCGACTGTGACTCTGGGGGAACTTCCCGAAGAGAACATTTTCGTCGGTGAGAGCAAAATTTTCAATGTAGGCAGAATATAGGCAGGCTAGAAAGAGATTTTGTTGAGTCATCTGAATAAATATGACGCCTGATACATAAATTGTTTGCTCTAATAGACCATTGGTTTATTCTATTTACTTATAAGACAAAAACTCCTGTTCAGGTCCACAAAAGAAGCAAGACGTTCTGTTCTTCAAACGTAACGGCCCAGAAGTCTACTTCCACTTATACGAGAGTATCTTAAAGGAAGATAACGACTTAGATAACTACACATGTGCCTTCAGGACGGCAGTTCTGTGGTGTTTGGAGGTTCCTGTTGACGAGGTTGGACTGCTTTTCACTTTTGCTTTCACTTTCTCTTCCTTTTTTAACTTTTCATTGATAAATGCCATGGCATTGATTTAGAATTAGAGCTTCAGTTAAGAAATGAAAAAGTAAACTTAACATGTTAAGTCAATTTGTTGAATAGCGATGAGTTGATGACAGAGGCTTTACATTCTTTTAGAAGTTTGAAAAAGTTATTTATTATAGGTGTTGATAAATTTTAAGTTATTTCTTTTAGGTGTTGATAAAGTTTAAGTTATTTACTTCAGGTGTTGATAGAGTTGATACACATGGCGTTTGGACTACAAGATGAAGCTTGTTCTAGTCCTAGAAGTAATGTTAGCATTCTCCACTCCCTTGTTGCTGCTTTCCTTGTCTTTGCCTCACGGTAAAGTGCTTTTGTTTTATCCTGCCAATTAACCATGCCACGTGTCATTTTCGTGTATCTTTTGTTTCACTTTACTGAGCGGGGGACATTTCTGTCAGATTTTTACAGAACCAAGTTTGCTAAACAGACATTGAGGCTTTTCTCTGCGTGTTGTAAGCGTTCCCTAATTGTATACGTGTTTTTGTAAAGTTGTGCATACTAAACTGATGATCTGCGCAGATACTCCAGGAACGAAGCGATGGACCAGCACATAACCAATATTATACGCAAGCGGCAGAGTGAGAAACCGCATCTTCTACCTCAAGTCGCTTTCTCTACAATCGACAAAGACAGGTTTGGCAGAAATTTTGAGGTTTTGAAACCACAATTTTAAAACAAAACTGTTTTAATATTTTGACGTTTAGAATTATCTATCGGTGAATTTTGGCACATAGTATTAAAACTGACGTCAGAACTAAGTTCTTCCTTCGTTGATAGGTTATAATCAATTAATAGATAAGTAGATAAAAATTGGTGGGATAGATTGTTAATTTGTAAAACAACCTCGAGTTTCGACTCTTAGACTTTCTGAAACATCCTGGCCAATGGACGTCAGAACTCTTTACAGGAGTCGACAATTTTTTCTATCATGT
>JH153241.1:157496-174871 GCA_000226015.1 Mnemiopsis leidyi
CTTGTGTTATGACACTTACGATGCTCTTTTAAAGATATACTTTGTACTTTTAAAGATTTTCTAATTCTAATACTTTTATTCGTTACCAGATTTGTAACACTTTTTATTTGTCTGTGTCAGTTGTAAGTTTTAGGACCTTGCTAGCAACAAACTTGTCCGGAAAAACCTAATAAAACGTTACTAACCTATCGGGGATGACATTACAAAAACCACGTCTGACAATGCCAAAGTGACCACCACCCAAAGTCACGCTAGGATTGAGAGTGAAATACTCCAACTTGTAGGGATCCATCTGTATCTTCTCGACTTTAGAGTATGGTCCTGTAAGAGTCAGGTTATTAATATTATGGTCCTGTAGGAGTCAGGTTGTTTAAAGTATGGTACTGTAGGAGTCAAGTTGTTTACAGTATGGTCCTGTAATAGTCAGGTTATTAAGAGTACGGTCCTGTAGGAGTCAGGTTGTTTAGAGTAGGGTCCTGTAGGAGTCAGGTTGTTTAGAGTATGGTCCTGTAGGAGTCAGGTTGTTTAGAGTATTGTCCTGCAGGAGTCAGGTTGTTTAGAGTATGGTACTGTAGGAGTCAGGTTGTTAAGAGTACGGTCCTGTAGGAGTCAGGTTGTTTAGAGTAGGGTCCTGTAGGAGTCAGGTTGTTTACAGTATGGTCCTGTAGGAGTCAGGTTGTTTAAGGTATGGTACTGTAGAGTGTAGGAGTCAGGTTATTCGAGTATGGTCCTGTAGCGTGTAGAAATTAGCGTGTAGTAGTCAGAGGGTGGTGGATGTTTATCGGTCTCATAGTCAAATAAAAGATCTGGATTCTCTTAATGCTATAAAGTAAATTTACCCACCAGTCTTGCAGCACATAGCGTCCCAAAACTTGAGAAGTGGGTTTCTCGCCATGGCAACACAGGCACAAATAATCCAGAGAACTAAGACGAGGAGAGCGATACCGATAACAGCAACAACTATCAGCATCACATCGTCAGATGTGTCTTCTTTTGCTGCAGAGGAATAAGGTAAGCTGTAAGCTGGGAGGAGTAAATCAAGTTAAAATGTGACGAGGCTAGAATCACAACGTTTCTCGATATTGATTGGTTGCATCTGGCTTCTCATTGGTCAAGTAAATTCGTATCTGGCTTATCATTGGTCAGGTAAATTTTTATCTGGCTTCTCATTGGTCAAGTAAATTCGTATCTGGCTTCTTATTGGTCAAGTAATTTCGTATCTGGCTTCTCATTGGTCAAGTAAATTTCTAACACCCCTCCAAGGGAACCGTTCTCAATACAGAACAAGATAAAAACTCAAAATCAGAAGCTCGTAACTAGATCTTACGTATTTCCATGACAGCTTGAAGTGTCCCCGCCTCTCCCTGAACAAAACTGTTGTGCGCTTCACATTCCACGGTCTCCATACCTTTCTGTACGCTCCCCGTCAGATAAATCATGTTTGTCTGGTAGAAGTTTTAGTGGTTAGAACTTTTCTGTACGCTCCCCGTTAGATAAATCATGTTTGTCTGGTAGAAGTTTTAGTGGTTAGAACTTTCTGTACGCTCCCCGTTAGATAAATCATGTTTGTCTGGTAGAAGTTTTAGTGGTTAGAACTTTTCTGTACGCTCCCCGTTAGATAAATCATGTTTGTCTGGTAGAAGTTTTAGTGGTTAGAACTTTCTGTACGCTCCCCGTTAGATAAATCATGTTTGTCTGGTAGAAGTTTTAGTGGTTAGAACTTTCTGTACGCTCCCCGTTAGATAAATCATGTTTGTATGGTAGAAGTTTAAGTGGTTAGAACTGACACAGTGACATGGAAACTACAATCAGGAGTAAAAATAGGGCTTGAGTGGGTTGGGATCACCCAAAAACTGTCGTCCAAATTGATAGTTCACTCCGTTTTTTGCCACGCTCACAACAAGATTGCCTAATGGCTCTCAACAATACAGACAAAAAATATTAAGACAATGAAATTAAAAACCAAGTAATCTAAGCTGGACTTACTTCAGGTTCATTAGTGACTATATTCTCATCATTAGCCAGCTTGACATCGAACGTAGCGATTGGTTTGGCCACATTCTTCTTATCACGGGAGACCAAGGAGGCGTTTTCAATGGGATACCCCTTCACAGTACAGGTAATGCTGGTAGCGGACTCTGGCGGAGCGAAACGAATTACTGGTTTCTCCAGAAACGGACTCCTAGCTGAAACAGGAATATGTTGATGATGTTTGTGAACTGAAAGAACTTTGGATACTGAGTTACACATTGAAACATGGATAACAATGTAAGATAAATAATCTTCGATTTTGGGAAACTTTTTTTTATCTCATAGTCTCATACTTATTTTAATTCGGACACTCCAACAGCCACATGTTACACAAGTGCAACGGCCAATTACAGAAGGACGAATGTACAAATAAACCTACACGCCAGTGACGGTTAAAGTAGTGTGTACCATACTTTTATCGCCCGAGACTTCGCTGCAATGGGCAGCTTCTCATTTAAGCCTCAATCACGGTTTCCCGATCATTCGGCTGAGTCGACCGAAGAAGGTTGCATAGGCAAATGCCCTTAGCGCACTTCTTTAGGACTGGCGGATGCGGGATTTGAACCCCCGACCTCCTGGGTGGGAGCCGAGAAGGAAACCACTACACCACCAGCCCCTAACCACTACACCCCCCCCCCCTTAAACGGCAAAGTTGATCTGTAGCGATTAGAGTGCAAGATTTACTACTCTATATCACAATTTACTGATAAATATTCCACTGTTGGGGCAGGGACCGGGGGGTGGAGGGCTGACTTAAATTTTTTGAGGGTCTAAGATGCTCCCCATAATATAGCAGCCCACTTCATCACAGTACAATGTTTGGAGCAGCATCATCCCATACCTCACAAAAGTGAGAGGTTGTCGGATCATACACGACTCGGCACGGTGCCGGTCCATGAATTTTCTGATTTGACTATCAGTGAAAATCGTTTCCGTTCAAATATCTGCTCCGTACACATCATGTAGCTTGGTTGATACTTCGGCCCACCCACAACATAACACACCCCTTATCAATCAGTGCACACCTCTGGGAGTCGAGCTTGCTCGAAATGAGGACCTGAAAAAGGTCCCCTCCCCACTTGAAACCACCTTCATAACTCACGCAACGTTTACCCTATATTACACAGTGTTACACAGTATATTGTGTGGCTTGTTCTATTTCACACGGTTTATGTTCTCTCTATCTATATTGTGTGGCTTGTTCTATTTCACACGGTTTATGCTCTCTCTATCTATATTGTGTGGCTTGTTCTATTTCACACGGTTTATGCTCTCTCTATCTATAATGTGTGGCTTGTTCTATTTCACACGGTTTGTGATGGTCTGTGTTCAATCACTTCTCTGTCAGTACATTTCCCGTGTTTGTATAGCTCAGCCCGACCCACTGGTACACCCCGTTTGGACCAATCCTTCTGGTCCACCGCTCACTTTGGCCTGACACCGTGTGTCGTAGGTTTCTGCCCTTTCACGGCGTTTTCGCGAGTGTATGACTAGGCTCCTCTCTTTTTACACTGTATGTCTGCCTGTTTGTATCTTTGTTGAAAGTCTTTGTTGTTAGAATTTGTTACCTTTTGGGACTCTGTGTTAGTGCGATACTCTCGCATCTTCAATGGAATCAAGTAGAGAAATTTCCTCAATGGCGATAATATATTGTACTTTTACTATGTTTCACGTTGCTTTCAACGCGCAGGAAGCTATGAAAGATAAATGAAAGATAACATCGCGATGTTCCATAGCAGCTTACTTCTCCTTCTCCTTGTTCTACTCTCTCAGTGCGGTGAGTAAAACTGTGTTTATTTTTAACTTCTCTTCCACTAACTTAAATCATCTGTATAGTACGGTTGTGATCCTATCAATTGCTGAATACACTCCACAATAGAATTGCTTCACTGTGTGGGTCGTTAAACTTAGTAAGCATTAAGTATCGATTATTGAGTTGGTGTATGATATTGTAACCGTAGCTGGCTTAAAGAGATCCTATAATTGACCGGTTACATTCAAACCATAGACAGAATTACGATTAGTTTTACATAAGATAAGTTCTACATACGATTACTGAACTGTAATAAATTCTAAATAAGGTTATTGAAATGTGTGTTTTCTTAGATGGAAGACTAGTGAAATGTGAATACTAGATAGCAAAAAGCCAGATTTTATAGAAAGTTCCGTCTTCAGAACGTATTTGATCAGTTCAAGGTCACATGCCGTTCTGTTCTGATGAGTGAACAAGCACAAACCGCGCAGATGACTAAATGATACAAATCTGAGAAATCTGTTTAACATTGTCACTTTTACAGAAATCAGAAGACGAGAAGATGGTGAGATAATACCAGTAAGTGCAGAACAATCCGCTACTGTAGATAAGGATGAGCCTAATAACGGTGCTGGAAATGCTATCGACACGGATCTAACAACCAGTTCCTTGTCGGAAGCCGCCTCAGACGGTACATGCTGGTTAAAGCTAATTCTGGACGAGATACACTGTGTTCAAAAAGTTAAAGGATACTCCAGCACTGGCGCCACTGCTAACAGCTGGACCTGCACTGAGACTGACTGTAGTTACTGTGTGGGTAATTACTGCAATATCTTCACCCTGACAGTCAGTACTGAGGGGACAGTAGCTGACCTCCCTTCTTTCTCCGACTGTAGATACGGGGACACCGTCAAGTTGGAGTTATTTAATTATGAACGGCTAACAGTTAACGAAATAGCGATTATTGGAAAAGAGAGTAAGATATATCTTTGTATCTACATATATATAACCCGCTATTTTATAAAGCAATTTTATAGAGAGCAATCACTATAAACTTGAAATTCGACTGATCAGCTAAAGAGAAAAAATAAGAGATCATTCAGGTTCTAATATCAACTCAATATCTAACAACAATCATGATAACTTCGCTTTTTATAACCTTAATTTCCAAAATACATTCCAGAGGCTGACTGCTCGAAACTGGACTCAGGATGGAGTAACGTTGTGACGGTACCAGAACTACCGGTTGTACACGGTACAACTATGACACTCAGCTGTGATACTGACTACACCAACAAGGGAGGAAACATGGCTTCGTGTCTGTACGGACAAGTTGTACCGACTAATCAACCTCCTGACTGCAGACTATGGAGTAAGTATTAATACTCAAAACACAATGAAAGTAAACACAGAGAAATATCTCTGACAAAATAGGGCTTTGTGGAGATATTTCTTTGGAATTCAGGATAAGCTTAATCGCTTCAATCAAAACTTGCCTAGAATTGGCTGTAATGTTTCTTTCGAAATAAGGCTTGGTTGAAACAATTCTGGCAAACTTAGGTCAGGATTAGATTGTAAACTTTCTTATGCTTGAATTATGTTTTTTTCTTATACTAATCCATCAAATTCATCGACGAGTCACGACTGGTACCCACGATTTCCTTCCACACGAATATCAACTTATTCATAAGCTTCAACAATTATCATAACACCAGCAGTGCTCAGTCTCGAAAAGTTATAGGGTAGTATCTGAGCTATTTAGCTGTCAAACGATAACTAGTGTAGAAGTGTTGCTACTCTTAAGTTAACCACTACGGTTATTCTGTTCCTACAGTTATTCTATAGTTACTACAGCTTTACTATAGTTACTATACATATAGTTACTACAGCTATAGTTACTACAGCTTTCAGTCTGTGAATCATCTTGTGACAAAATCTGAACAAAGTTCACTTCTAGATGGCCGATTTAAAAATTTTCGAACCAAATCAAAAGGTGACCACCTTAGATCATCACTTTTAGGATTTATATTCGGGCAAGATGTATGAGGATGTTTATACTAAACTAAAATCACTCTTTGAAACAAAACCCGATCCAGACTGCTCACTCAAAGCACACAACGCCCTACCCCAACTCCCTCCTTCCTACCCCCTGCCCCCTACCCCTTCTCCCTGGCCCCTACTACCTCCTTCCTCCTCCCTCCTTCCTGCCCCCTTCTCCCTATCCCTTGTACTTACGTGTAATCTTGATATCATGATCCAAATCTCCCATCTTTACAGTGACAGTGGTTTTGTCTTTATCAATAGGTCCGACGAAAACAGGGGAACTTATCGTAACCTTATCGTAGGGATCGTAACTGAGGGTAAACATCTTATTCATCAGTTTCAACCGCTAATCAGAAATACTTAATTACTTTACTCAATTACCGTGAAAATGATACATGTTCATAAGGATCTAGGAGGGATGCAATAGTGTACTTAACATGCTGCTATCGAACTTGAGATTTGGATTATGTGTTCCCAGCCCGACAATCTCATTAAAAATCCTTGGTACACATGGAAATAAAAATGTTGCCATTACTAAGGGGACAATTCTTAGATTTTAACTTATCCCACCAGCCAGGTGGACAATTCAGTAGTGGCAATGATTTTGTCTCCCAAGCAGCAGACTGTGATTCCCTAATGTGACAAGTCTGCGAGCTATCAGACTACATCTGGTACAGCTTCAGCAGATGATGAACATTCCTTTGCGCATAGGACCAAACCCCAAACAGCAAGTTTTAAATATCATCATAACGATACCTGTATTTTATAGAGGGATTCTCATCTTCGTAATTGTCACTTGAAAAAAGGATCGTCTCCTCTACGTAGGGATCACTGCAAGCGCTATCGCTGTATAGTTCAACGTCCGAACTAGTTTCCCCTGGAATGAAAATTTGATGTTAATTTCGTATATTGTCGAACGAGCGATGGATTGTAGCATCAAACGGGGTGTCATTTTCCGATTTTTTTTCTCTTTGATCAGGACAGGAATAGCCGGATTGGACAGAAAAATTTTAGATATTCGACAATGTGATTATGATGTCCTTGTCCGTATAGATTTTATCGGGAAAGTGGCACCCTTATCAAGTTCTTGGCGATCTTCAATGTCAAGTTTATGAATTATCGCGATTTCGTTTCGACTGTATATGATAAATTGATATCGATTTTAAGGCGATTCTATGTCAACTCTGTACTAGTTTTGGAACAAGTTTATGGCGATTTTAATTTAAATTAAATGAATTAATTGACTTTAAAATCAAGTTGGCAGGATGATTTTCTTTTTCATCCGCTTAAAAACAATCGTTATTCCCAAGCAGCCGATCTAACGAAAACTTGAGCACTAAGCAGTCAGGTCTCGTCGTCGTTGCAATGCTGCCGACAAAAATAACAAAAGATAAACTCTGCAGCTTAAAGCTAGACAAACTCACATGTTAACTGAATACTTTCAACAACTACTTTAATACCTTCAACAACTACTATTAATTAAATAATTTGAGTGTTATGTCCTGATGACGGTGTTGTTACACAGAAATATATAGATGAATTGCAATTAAAATCCTATGTCTATCACTTGAGTCTAGAAGAGAATAACAAAAACCACGTGTAAACTCACATGAAATGATCTGGTGGGGAAAAGTAACTCCAACAGCAGAAAGCTGCACACAGCTTCCATTAATAACCATCAAATTTGTGTCCGACATTTTGACCTGAAAATTGGTCACGTCCCTGAGCTGCTGCTCTTTTTTATCTCCCTTCTTCGTGTTACGTCTTTCTCTGAGTAGAGTAAAAATGTTACTACTAATTATCCCAAAAGGAGCATAAAAGTTGATTAGGATTCAGACACTTCTTAAAATTTCACAATAAAATTAGAAATAAATGTTAAAAACAGTGAATGAGAAAGTTTAGGTGATTAAAAGTTACCGATTTGATTGTATTTTTGGATCCTCGTCAATTGTTTCAGGAAGGTAACTGCGAGCGTTCTCTAAATCGATACTCAACTCTCCATTGAAACCGTTCCTTTTAAATCCTGATAAGGTATTGGATTTTTATTCAATCTTGCCGACCAACTTGTCAAATGTCCACTGGTATCGATTTTTAAAATAAATGATTCACGAGATTTTATAAATTTCTGTTTGTGCAGAAATTTTACCAACCTATTCTAAAAGTTCTGGCTTTTACAGCAGAGTACTGGGGCTCTAAACTGCCGCTTTCAATTTGATACGAGTATTTTCCAACGATGCACTGAAGGATACTGGGTCAGAAATGAGGCATCAGACAAGGGGCTTTAAGATTAGGTTCGTTTAATTAAACTTTGTTTTTATTAAGTTTACGACAAAATAAAGTTTTTTCGCAGTACCAATATTGGCAAGTTGAGATGAAAATTGGCGGTAAGGAACTTTTTTACAACGCTACAAACAAGCGGCGATCTAGTGGGGAGGGGGGGTGCGGGGGGCTGGTAACACCCACCTGATAGTACCCCGAATATTTCTCGAACCAAGCATACCGCTTCTTATCCTTTTCAGCATCGTACAAAGGCTCTATAACAACGTCGCGGATGTTTGGCGGGAAATTCTTGAATCTCTCATCGTTTTCATCAAGTAGTTGACCTAGGGAAGAAATGTAGAGATACGATAATGTTCAAATTGTCACGACGTACGTACAGACTACAGACATGATACGTACAGACTACAAACATGGTATGCATCTAGGTGTACTTTCCCTTTCCTTGGGAGAGAGGAGGGTCCAATCTGGCCGCTGCTGTGGATCTATTGACAGTTGATCTGACAAGAGACAGGAAAAACCGAGGGATTCAGCAGATCAACTAAGTCTAACTTACCGTTAAACCAAAGATACGTGTTGGGGTAGAGATTTCCCTGGGTTCTACAACAGAGGTGCTTGTTCGTCTGAGATAAAGTTTAATTACGATTAGGTATTTGCGAACATGCGACCGTTGAAGGGCTGCCCGACAGAGAAGCGTTTTGGCATTGATCTTTTCGAGTTTAAAGTTTCAAGCCATTAAGTTTACTTTTTTGTGATTTTTATATCGGGCATTCCTTAAACGTAAATATCGCGTTTTCTTTGAATCACGCGTTATTTTCTCGGAAGAAAAGAAAAGGAAATGTTGCATGAAAAAACAATGAAGTTGTGTGTTTGTATGCGCAGCAGGTCCTTCAAAAATCATGTTTTCATGATATGTGAAGTAAGACAATCAGTAAACAGTCATCTTACACGGAGAAAATAAGGTGCAAGCAAATAAGGGTCTGCTGCGACTACATGCATTAAGTGGCATTATTTCTTGCACGTGCAAGTCTTGACGATGAAAACTGTCCAAAAGTGGTTAAAACCATAAAGTAATTGTGTTTAAGCAGTGAGATCAAAGGGGATACACATCATAAGCTGAACATGCAGAGGCGACAGATTTACGAGCATGAAAATGTGATCGCTTTTGTAAACACAATATTTTCCATACTGCATGTTAAGCTCATCCCCTTTGGTCTGGAAAACGTGCATAACATATTGCACATAACATTCTTCATTCGTATTTAAGATTTTTATGATTTCAAGACTGATGTGAAAGAAGGTTACAAGACTTATTTCGAAGCAGGTTATTATGCCTTGATAAGATAGAGCGATTCAGTCCGATACTCCGATTACCATCAGTACGTAGACAGACCGAAAATCTTAAAGCACTCCCACGTGTTTATCAAATAAACCTGGAGTATTTACAGCCAAGTGATCGTTAGAGAGATTGCGCGGTTGATTGAAAGATCGCGATTCAAAACACGAAAAAGAATGAACAGTGATCGATTATCTTTTAACTGTTTAGTTAACAAATGAAAGTTGATACAGCATTTTGGATGGTCGTGTGTGATCAGGATTGAGTGTTTAGTTGTACAATCTAAGTATTCAGTTGTGAAATTGGTGTGTTAAGTTGTTTAATTGGAATGTTCAGTTGTTAATTAGAAGCCTTATTTGTTGAAAACATATCAACATTTGACATTTACAATCAGCCATAGTCTCACAAAATCTCACTACACGACAGTCACATGTCAGCATGTCCGGTTAACTACACCAGCACGATCGTAATTCTTCAGAAGATTTTTATTGAAAAAAAACATAACAGTGATCAGAGGTCAAGCATAGACAAGCTGGATTATCCGACTTCAAGCAAGCATTGTGTCGGTTACAGCAGTTATCATCATCATCAAACACAGTTCAAAGGTTCAAGAAACACAAGGAAAAGATACCAAGGGTTTCATGTTAAGGATTTGCTTGACATAGAACGATTAGACTCGTGCCGAGGGGGTCTTGCAAAGCCAATATTCTGCTAATCAATCGACGAAAAATGCAGAGGATTCTGGATACACAATATCATGATATAGGCGACATTTATACTTGAAGACATATGTACTCACATATATAGAACATTGCTACTTGCCGTTTCAGAATCTGATACGATTCCTCGGGGATGATTGACTTTTTTTTAGAAAAAGAGAAGTGCAGACAAAACGCAAATTGAATAAATTTCAGAAGGGTTCGATGGACGCATTTTGAGGAGGTTACTGTAAGTCCAGAAATCTGTTTTAAAAACTGAAAGCCTGAACAAATATACGTTTTACGATTATTTCCGATAGACCTTCGACATTGACACATATAAGATTGCTTACTTATCTATAACTTTAGAGATAAGCGATATAAAGCATATCGAAGGAATTTCTACCTCTCTTTAATAAATTCCGTTAGTTTACCGCAAGTTAACAAATGACCTGGTCAAAGAAAGAGGAAGATAGAAGTTACGACAAGTACAAATACAATCATTCCTCCGCACACAAAGACCTGTAGAATTACAAACTGCACCGCAAACTCATGTCAAAAAGGCAAACCACGCAATTTTAGCAGCCATCCACCAAACATTCTTCAATTTTTTTTTATCAAAAAGCGATCTGGGTAGATTTGACCCAAAAATTGAGAAATAAAAACCCCGGACCGTCTCAGAGACGGCCGGGTCCCCCAGAGAAACGGCAAAAAGCAACCCAACTTACAAAAAAGTTTCCCACCGGCGGAACTGCAATGTAGCCCTGAGATCCGGTCTGGTTGTAGGAGAGACAGTTGCGGTCAGCTGTGCTGGCTTTGTAATTGGAGGGGAAGAGGGGGAGTCCTGGAAAACGTGAGTTTGAGTTATCAGGGAGTAGATTTTGGGGAATATTTGTTTAATCAAGCAGCTGCGTTTATTTAGTCACGTTTGGAATTTTAATTGCCCGATTGAGCCATATTTAAACAAATCACTGTTTGATGACTATTCTCTTGAATTGCTAAAATTCACGAATTATATGACGATTTATATTGTATCAAACAATCTAAAATCACTTGAGATTAAAAATCTTTCTCATCTTCTCATAAGACTCCAGTTGAGCGACATAAAATCAGAAAAATGCAAACCAGTCTCATTTTTAGTGTAGCGACAGAAAAATAACAATCATGTTTTTAAATGAGAATAACAATCATTAGTGATAATTTTTAGAGAATATTCTGCTTCATCATTTACTTGTTGCGTGTTGACATTTTGTTCAGAAATGTACAGTTACAAGTTATGCATCTTCTTTGACCCAAATTTGATAAGCGATAGAATCAGCTAGATATTAACTGCAGTGATCTGGTTAAATCTTATCATATCAGGATGTCGATCATGAAACGACCGACTCAATTAACTGGCCGGCTACCCGGGCGCACACAAAAATATGGACGCGCGCGCATACAGCATAATTAATGTCCGTGGTGCGCGCCGATAGCAAAACCACTTCTATCGCGCAATACATCACTTATAGGTAAACTGTGACCGTCTCCCATAAGACCATTTGGAGAATCAATTATCAGCGCCGTTGTTATCTAAAATTTTCGGTTATAAAATTGAGAGAGGAAAAAGTATATTAAGTTTATTCTACCAACCTCGAAAGTTAATGGTCTCAGGTCCAATACTTCCCTGTCCTGTGCACCCAACGGTAACTTTAAGATAAGTATCTGGAATGATACGTATCTCAAGAATGGGAGAGATATAGGTTATAACTTATCAAAAGTTAATCTAGTGGAAAAATGATAGCTTAAACGGCAGATTGTGTATTTTTATCACACATAGAACTGCAACGATAAACAGAAGAAAGCGCCAGTTAAGGGAATCAATAGCAATTCTCAGCTCAAGGGGAAAGCTAATAAATTTACTGTAGCATAGCAAACTTACTTCCATTGTAACCCTCAGTGTCGATCTCATAGTCTGATCTTGTCAGGTTGAACTCGACATAGGAGTTTTTCTTCGCTAGTTCTCCTGAGAGGGGGTTCACGATGACATTTACTTAATGATACTTAATCAGCGAGTGTGTCAGGGAATACTTCAGTGTGCAGCAACATGTCCAATACATCTTATTATTCCCAATAAACTTGTTTCAATCAATAAATGTCATGAAGTGGAAATTAAAAAACGCATTTCAAGCCTACAGAGAAGATCAACAAAATTACTAAATCTGAAGCATGATAGCTAAAAACTACTTGCTGCTATGAGAGAAATATAAATTAAAACCCTAACTGGGAAAGAAATAAAAACATAAAAAGTAGAAAACTGTAGCTACCAGAGCAGTAGGAGTTAGTAAACTTGTACTGAAGAGTATATGCCCCGTCAGTTATTTCATTGTATGTATCTGGAAACGACGGGTCAAAACTGAGCTCTTGTTCGTCTCCATCATCAAGCTGAACCGTGTACACGAACTTAGCTGAAATTAAAGCGGTTTTATACCGGTCATATACTGGATATCTACTGGTTGCCTACCAGTTATATCTACCAGTTGTTTTGAGAAATCTGTAATTTTGAAGCTTCAGCAGATTTGAAAGTAGGTATACAAAATCTGTTTAAGGCATCAGTAATACCCACTTCACTCCTGAAACACAATCTATACGGAGTCATATTAACATAGTTAACTTACTAAGTAAATAAACAACTTAATTAACTTACTAACTAAATAAACAACTTACGACACGAGCCGATAATAACTTAATCAACTTACTAACTAAATAAATAACTTACTAACTAAATAAATAACTTACTAACTAAATAAATAACTTACTAACTAAATTAATAACTTACTAACTAAATAAATAACCTAATTAACTTACTAACTAAATAAATAACTTACTAACTAAATAAACAACTTACGACACGAGCCCATAATAATTTAATCAACTTACTAAGTAGATAAATAACTTACTCACTAAATAAATAACTTACTAACTAAATAAATAACTTACTAACTAAATAAATAACTTACTAACTAAATAAACAACTTACTAACTAAATAAACAACTTACTAACTAAATAAATAACTTACTAACTAAATAAATAACTTACTAACTAAATAAATAACTTACTAACTAAATAATTAACTTACTAACTAAATAAATAACTTACGACACGAGCCGATGACAAAGAAAGGGAAGGGCTTGTGAAACTCTCGTCTGTCGTTGAACTCCAGTGTAGGCTTTACAATATCTTTGTCGACATCTTTCAAGTACAGACCTGTTTTGGTAAGCTTGGTGATGTCGTGTGCTAGAAGCTCAGCTATAATCTTATAAAGTTACATTCCCTTTTTATCGAATAAGCGGAATAATCGTTCTTGACTAAAAATGCGAAAATGAATGAACAAAATTGAAAAAAAGTTTAAAATAGGTGAAAAAAATGTAAAATAGGTGAAAAAGAATGTACGAGATGAAAGAGTAAAATAACTTGATTTGTTTATCTCGTTGTTTTGTTGTACATTAGCTGCTCTCTTATCTTTGTAGATAATAGCACCGTGTTAACCTGTGTCCACGGTGTATATCTCTTGTACAACGTGTGTAACTGTACATTACATCGAACATGGAGAATTCGAATGAAAAGGGTTTTGCTATCGGGAACCTGCTTCTCCGTGCAGGAAGTAACGAAATAGTGAAACGAGTTATTTCGGTATTTGACCACACCGCTTCACGATCTGCAAATATCAGCGCTTTTAAGTCTCTGAATCTCGACATGCTGGAACCGTGTGCGGAGTTTCTTAATATCAAGTTGGCGGATGCAGATCATAACAAACTTTTCACTAAGGAAATGCTTATCAGTAGGATTGTATTAGAGATAAGAGCTTTACTGCCAGCAGAATGCTCGGAATGTAATCAGACCTACGTATCTGAGTTTGACAGTGAACATAAGCCACTATTTAACTGTCACATGTGTTATCGTGGTTCGCACAGTTGTTCTGCTACTACCAATCTCCACGACGCTTTGTCCGGTGCGTCACTCGCTCTGCTCTCTGGACATGTTTGGCTCTGTTTGGCTCTGTAAGGCATGCAAGGAATCCAGCGACCCCTACAAACCTCGGAAAACCAGAGCTCGACACGACAGTACTAGGTCTGTGGGGAATCTTAGTAACTTTGCAGCTCCCCCCATTACAGAGACTCTAGACGAAAACCCTGACCCCGCTCACCGCAGTAATGATAGATCGGAGGATACAGAGAACGCGGTGAGTGCGAACCAGGAGAAGATCTGCGAGAAGTACAAGAGAGGAAAGTGTCCTCACGGCCTCAGAGGAAACAAGAAAGTTAACGGCCAGGCTTGTGAGTTTCAGCATCCCAAGTACTGCTCAAAGTTTTGTCGCTTCGGTACACAGAAAAAGTTTGGTTGTAGTAGAGGATCAGAATGCAAGTTTCTACATCCGATTCTGTGCAAGTTTTCAGTTAAGAAGAAAATGTGTACTAACGCTGAGTGTACCTACATTCACTTGAAGGGGACCCGGCGGAAGGAGGGAGAAAACTACCAGTCCCAGAAGAAGGCGGGTGATAGACCTGGGACTGTGAAGAATAAAGCTCGGACAGACCCTCCCAACTCTACCGGATCCACTAATGACAGCAATCATTTTTTAGAGTTAAAGAGACTGGTAGACACCATGCAGACGAGCTTTCTGCGAGAGATCGCCGAAATTCGCTCCAGTCTCTCACTGACGGTCCACAGCCTACCCCGACCCCAGTACCCTCTACAGACCGGACCGATGTGCCCACAGTATCAGAACATGTACCCACCACTCTTCCATCCGGTCCAGCTGTCTCAGAACGTGCCCAATATTCATCCTGCCTCCTCTTAAACGTTCAATCTATGAACCCCAGTGCTACGAGCACGAGCAGATGGAAAGTGCCCGAACTATCTGCTCACATTCAGGAGAGGAGTACTCACGGCCACTGTTTACCGTTTATTGCACTGACTGAAACGTGGCTCAAATCTTACATCTCGGACGCTCAACTACATATCCCTGGTTACGTGGTGTCTCGCAGCGACCGAGAGAAGCGAGTTGGAGGAGGTGTGCTTCTCTATTCTCATACTAATATCCCTGTTAGTATGTCTGATAGTTTCGATGACGGTATATGTGAGGGGTTGTTTTGTAAGTTTGGTACAGCAAACACCTGTGTTGCAGTTGCGTACCGCCCCCCAAATGCCCCTGTTTCCAGTTTTAACAGTTTGCTCAATTTCTTCTCATCTTGTATCGACTTGCTTAATGATGATAGTCTGGATTTGTTAATCTGCGGAGATTTCAACTTGCCGTTAATAAACTGGGACCCGCTAACCTTGCTACCTGGAGGTTCATCAGATACCCAACAATCAGCGCAGTCCCTGCTGGCCTTTATGTCCAAGTATCTACTGAGCCAGTATGTCTTGACGCCTACTAGGGGGCAGAGTGTGCTAGATCTCTTTATCACGAACAACTCTCGGTTAGTGACTAATGTTCAATCAGAGTCGACTCATTTGTCAGACCACAACATGGTGGACATTATGCTTGCTCACAACCCTGTATCGATGGAAAAAGCTACTATCCCGAATTTCAATGAGGAATCTTTTCGCTCCCTAGACTTTCACAAAGCAGATTACGATTCCTTGAGGGGCATGTTAGGAGAAGTGAACTGGTCTCACCTCCGCGCTTCGTGCAGTTTTGAAGAATTCCCGGCAGTGTTTACAGACAAGTTATTTGAAATCTGCTCAGCCTGCGTCCCCCGGAAAACTGTTCCAACTGGGAGACCAAAGCATCTTAATGCTTTGCGGAGAAAAAGGAACCGCCAGAATGCAAGACTTCAAGCTCTGGTAAAAAAAGATGCCCCACAGGAACATATTCAAAAGGTTAGATATAAGGTTGCCCTTTTGCAGTATGATATCAGGTGTGGTTATGTCAAGAAGAGGGATGAAAAGGAGACTTGTGCAATCGAGAAGATAAAATCTAATCCTAAATTCTTCTACAGTTATGCCAAGTCATTGTCGAAGATCAAGTCGAGTATCAACATGTTGTTTGACAGTAAAGGTGAAGTCACGACAAATACCCAGAAGATGGCAGACCTGTTACAGAAACAGTTTAGTTCGGTGTTCAGCGACCCAGACTCGCCCGATATCCAGGACCCCGACTTCCCTCCTCCAACAATCCAACACCCACAGCAGCCCGACCTGGACTTCATGTTAACAGATGATGCTATCGCATCTGCTATCAAGGCTATACCATCAGACTCTGCTAGTGGACCGGATGGTATACCCGCCATTGTCCTGAAAAACTGTGCCAAGGAGTTACTGTCTCCACTTAGGATTATTTGGGAGGAATCTTTCGACCGCGGTACTGTGCCTAAATACTATAAAGACACTATCATCACGCCCCTGCCCCCTCTACAAAAAAGGGGACAGAGCTCGGGCAGTTAACTACCGTCCGGTGGCTCTGACGTCACACGTTATCAAGGTGTTCGAGCGTGTGATTCGTGGATCGATGGTGGACTTTATCGAGAAGAATCAGCTTCTCTGTGACAACCAACACGGGTTCCGAGCCGGAAGGAGCTGCCTTACTCAGCTACTAAGCCATGTTGACGACATAGTGCAAGGTCTAACCAAGAACGCTGATACAGACGCTATATATCTTGATTTTGCTAAAGCGTTCGATAAAGTGGATCATAAGTTGCTGCTTAAGAAACTGAGACGACTAGGATTTCACGAAAAGCTTGTTCAATGGATCGAATCCTTTTTGACTGGCCGCGAACAGCGCGTTGTCCTTGACGGAGTGTCCTCAGTTGCTGCAATTGTACTAAGCGGAGTGCCACAAGGGACGGTGTTAGGTCCACTTCTCTTTATCCTATTCATCAATGACATGAAGCTATGTGTCACTGGGTCGATCATAAGATTCTTTGCAGACGACACCAGGATTCTTCGGCACATCTATAGCTTAGCAGATACTAAAGTTCTGCAGGAAGATCTACTTTCTGTTGTGCAGTGGGCCAAACGCAACAATATGGCTCTCCACGAGGACAAATTCGAGCTTCTTGTCCACAGGCACCGACATAATAACAGCTTGTCTAACTACCCGTTTGCTATACTTGATCAGACGTACCAGGTTTCAGATGGCAACATGCTCTATCCAGCTGAAGCAGTCAAAGATCTCGGGGTTATAGTGTCATCGGACCTGTCATGGACTCCTCATGTCTCAATGATAGCTGAACGTGCTCGTAAGGTTGCTGC
>JH153246.1:19674-31111 GCA_000226015.1 Mnemiopsis leidyi
TCATGGGCGGCTGCTAAGCAGGTATTAGGTAACTTGCTCTTGTGTTCACCTAACCAGGTTGCTTACGCCGCGCGACGGCGGACTGCTACTTCCAACCTCTGGTGGCGCGCGCAAAGCCAAAAGGGCTTTGGTTAGTGCAATTCTCTTTGCTCTTGTACAGCAGCGCGCACCCTCCAGCTCTTGTCGCGGTGATACCCGACTCACGCAGCTAAAGCTGGGTTAGAACGTTAGACGGATATAATCTCGTCAATCCAGATCCCGTCATTTCATTGCCTTACGTTGCGGCCCATTTTCAATGTTGAAAATTATGGGGCAGCTTCGCGCGCGGGGGGCTGCCGCTTCGCGGCAGCAGGTCAGACAACGTCTGACAATCATTTCATTCGCTTCGAATAAACCCTTTTGCGCGCGTAGCTCTAGCAGCCGTTGCGCGCGGCGTAAGCACCCATGGTTAGGTGTTCACCTATCCAGGTGTTTACGCCGCGCGCAAAACGCCAGGAGAGCAGTGCAAGCTGCGAGTTGAAGTCGGGCGACACCTCGACAACGTTCATTTTAAATTTAATTCGGACCTCGCGACCTGCCCGAATTTAGAGCCGCGCGCATGTACTGGCTATACTTGCTAAACCAGTATTGTCGAGGTGTTACCCGATCAATCGCGCGTTGACGAGATTATATCCGTCTACCGTTCTAACGAAACGATCTCGTTCAGCTTTAGCTGCGTGAGTCGGGTATCACCGCGACAAATCGCGCGCGGCTCGAAGCTTGCTGTTCACCTGGCGTTTCGTTAGAACGTTAGACGGATATCATCTCGTTAAATCCAGTATGGCCCATGCCATTCAAATTTCAATATTTAGCAAGGGCTATACTGGTTTAGCAACATGCAAGGGAGGGCCATGCCCGTTGTAGTTGTACAAAGACCAAGAGCTGACGGCTTATGTCACTGTCAGTGATACTGATAAAAAGAACGAAACAATTTTACTAAATTAAATATGTAAAAAGTGAACGATTAGAAAATCAATCAAACACAATCGGTCAATTGACATTTAAATGTGATAATAATAAATTGTTTTGCCCTTGGCTGACGTCACAAGTAGTACTAGTAGTACAATCATGGCATAAATTGAAATGAGGATTTCAAAAGTTATAATTTGCACAGTATATTAAGTATTCGGTAGAACTAGAAATTCAAATAAAGCTGGCTGTGTACAACTACATGTATTTGTAAATGTAATCGTTGATCGTGTTGTTTCTACACAAAAAAGGTTCAATTTTAAAGGGTTCGAGTTCGAAAACCGATAATTACAACTGCCGAGAACGTCTATAAAAATGCTGGAAGGGATTTCATGATGGAATTCCACATATTGAATATACTTGTTACTGTAAGTTACACTGTAAGAGGTAACTGTAAGTGTAAACGTAATACCTAAGAAGTCTTGCAACGAATACAATTAGAAGACAATTTAAATGTCCAAATAAATCCATTTATATTTTATGCCCCTGTACTTTCAAACTTGAAATGTAATTGTAATTCATGATGTTGATACTCTGATAGTATCTAGATACTACCTGGTCAATATCTTCACGTAAAATTTCTGAAAACGTGGCAAGTTCAAATGAATAATGCCACTGACATGTAACACAAACTCTAAAAACAAAAACTTATTTACAAGGTAACCGGGGCGACCGGTGCCAGGTTTTCAACCCGAAAATGGTTGTTGTTCTGGCTGTTCAGCAGGTTGTTCTTACTTTTGTTCCCATCGTCAAGTTCATCATTGACTGACCCGCTCAGGATGTCCCCGTTATAATCGGACCTGGCGACAGTCCGCATCGTCGGGCACCGCCGAGTGTCCGTTATAGCAACTGTCTTCCGGGGACCAGTTAGTCTGAGGGTTCTGATCACTTTGTTTTTTATTGATTTCAACTGTCTTTTGAAGCCGGCTGATCTGGAAAAGTGCACCATGGGGAGGAAGGTAGAGTTAATGAAGGTGCAATAGTCCACAAGGAGGAAGATCCAGAGATTGCCGTTCTTTTCGGCAGCCCCGTAGATACCCGGTACGATAAAACAGATGAAACTCGGTGTGTAGGTGACGATGAAAAACACGATGACAGTCACCATGGTGATGATGGCGTGTCGTTCTGCTTGGCGTTTCTTGCGGCCAACTTTCTTGCTGTTTTGGCCTGAGTCCAGACTGTCGTCCATTTCGCCGTTCGTCGTTTTATCGTCGTCTCGGACGGTGATAGAGAGCTCGCCGGCAGCCGAGTCATCGGGTGATGGATGGAAATGCTTAATCCCACCTCTTCGTGCGCTCGATTTCCTGGAGGAAGCAAAATGTCAGATTTCTTGAATTCGGATCTACATAAATGTTAAAGATGTCATATTAATCTGCTGATCCTTATTATTGCTATAAACTTTAGGTCCACATTATGTCGCACGTCAAATTTAGATACCTATGGCCTATGCCTTTCTGTTTACATGTACCCGTTATAAAGCTCAGAATTTAGAAACAAGTCGAAGTAAAGGAAATCGTTTCGAATGCCCAGTATTGGTGGCCGACGTCTTGCCCCAGAACATCGTGCCCCAGAGCACTTTAACTCAGAGATTTAGCCCTAGTGACGCCCTTCTCCACAAAAGACAGCTTCGTAAGGGTTAGGATTTGGCTTAGGGTTTGGGTTAGAGTTGCTCGGGCCAAATATGCGGGAAAAAATGTTGTGGGGTACGATGTTGTGGGACAGGACGGTGGGAACCCCCTGTATTACCTGATACCTCAGCAAGATTTAGTAAGACACACCTAATTGAACTTAAACTCTCGCCCAATACCTACCAATACCTACCAATACCTACCAATACCTACCAATACCTACCCCGACACAGATGTCATGTTGGTAGCGTCAGTTCCTTTCCCAGACTTCCGTAGAGTGGACTGACGTTTGGCTCCGTTCTCGCTGCTTTTGTTTGTTCTCTTTATGTGAAGCCGGTGTGATAACTGAGCAATGTGAGGAGAGTGAGGAAAGTGAGTAAACTGAGTCGAGCAAAATTTTAATAGCACACTGCGACTAAAGTCTGAAAGTAAAACAGTTACTGTGCAAGTGCGACTTGCACAGCAGAGCAATGAGTACCGATATGACTATAATGTATAAGTGAGCACGAGCAAAACCAAACTTTAAATGTCACAACTGACAAAATTCTATCAAAAAAGGATCTAAACCTGGTATATTGCCTGCAATGATTTACACAATATGTCTCTAAATACTGACCCGTGCCACAACAAGGATGGAGCTAATGAGTGTAGCTAGTTGACAAGCCACCACTACAACACACATGTCAATCATGGGTATGAAACTGTCCATAGAGTTCGCCTGAAGTGTTGAACAGGGTGAACGAGAAAACTTCAACTCCCAATCTATGTTATATTTAGTCAAATCATGATATCAATAAGTAATTATAGTTATACCCATAAATACTCAATTAAACCAAGCAGACGATGTAGGGAAGACGCCTACAGCAATCAACCCAACATAAGTTGAAATTGACAATATTCTTTGTTTAAGCGAGAAAATTTTGCCCGGCTCAAATGTAAGTCAATAGTCGCCGAATCTTCTCCAACATTAATTCAAACGAAGGTTCTACAATGAAACTTTCAAACTTATAACAGGCTAATTTTTTCTAACATTGTCCAGGTCCATCTTGACAAAGTTGATGTAGTCAGTGTTGTAGCAGACCATCAGATAGTCATCGTTGTCGTATCCGTACTCTTGTTTGTTTGTTCCCGTGTGATGTCCAAAACTCCTTAAAATAAATAAAATAAATACCCTAAATTTAAATCACAAAGACCAAAGCAAGATCAATAACCTAAACTGCAAAGGATAGCGATACCGCACTTTTAACCAGGAACCATGTAAAATATTTAAAAGTGCGCTTAGAGCACTTTAAACCAGAGGATTTTTCAAGTTGAGCCTGAAAACACACTTCGGGGCCATAGCCCATAAGCCTATCCATCAATCAGGAATAAAAAATATTTTTATGGTGTTGATCAAGACTTGTGAACCGGCCCGTTTCGCGTTTCACTAAAGTCGCTCTCTAAATTTTATACCTCTTCTTGACGTCTCTACTCTATTGATAGTTGAACTATAATATTGCTCTATTGAGTTAGCAATTTAGAACAAGGGCTAGGTTAAAACGAATAATAGCCTACAGGGAGTTAGACTAATGACGAAAGGTTAGGTTTTTATGGTTTAAGTTCTCTCCTTTCTCAACCATCCTCGTCAAAAACCATTGTCCTAGTTTTAGTACTACAAATATGGAGTATGATATTGATAACCACTTAGGGAATGGGGCCTGAGAAAGCCTTGATTTGAAGGTCGCTGCAACTTACGGCAAATCTTAAAGTGGTATAGGGTTGGTCGTTGTGATGCGAGATCTGTGTTCATTAATAATGTTATAAAAGCCGATTGAGAAAATGGTACTTTTGATGGGATTCAAATTCTTAGACGGGATGAATCTTGAAGGATTAAGTTATAATGTCATGTGTGACCCAGTAACTGGATTTACGTGACTCGAGTATTACGAGACAGCACTCGTAAAGCATTGCAGTAGACTTGTTGGAACATTAGCTAAAAATATTGACAACAACAAATGAACGGCTGTCGACGTTTCAAAGATAACCTGTCCTAGGATTCCTAGGTCCTGTCCTAGGATTCCTAGGTCCTTAGTGTCGCATGGTTGTCATGCTATTGGAACGCGGTCAATTGTAGGCATATTGGTCGAACAACAAGGAGATCGGCCCCCGAAAAGACTTAACGGGATCTGATTATTTATATTGTGACATTTACTGCTGAGATTATCGCAAAAAGGCGTTGAAGGCCGGTAATTCTTGAAAGAATAGAGGGTAGGGTGAGGCGAAAATAAGACTAAGGGATTGCTTACTAGGCTTAGTCAGAGAATTTATTATTAGGCCTAGTCAGAGAATGCAGTTATATGCGAAAAATTTGCCACACCCTACGATCGAATTTCATCAGAATTAGAATTGAGAATCCTGAACTAATAGGGAGATTCACCGAGAGAGCCCAATACTTTACCTCATAATGAACCAATTGGGAGGCACACCGGAGAGCCCAATACTTTACCTCATAATGTAGCGGATTATTGGTCTGATAACAGGAACCACCCATGTACCAATGTTTATCCAGAACACGGCACGTGCTGACATGAGCTCCTTGTACTTTAGCGGCCTGGAGGTGTTGTCAGTCAACTTCCGGAACACTCATAAAATACAGAAATCAGAAAACTTACAAAAATTCCAGCAGGAAACTAACGGCCTGGTGATACACTGACAAACTATAAGCGACGAACCTGAATATTGACAAAAGTCTGACACGCAGACAAAGTTAACGACAAACAAACATACTGACAAACAAACAGACTGACAAACAAAACACTTACTGATATAATGCGAGGAGCCGGTCCAGGCTGATATAGGTTAGGATGAAAAGGGTGGTGGTGTAGCTGATCTCAAACATGATTCCCTGTACTATGCAGTACACGTTGTTCTTAACTGTCAGGCCCTGCGGAGAATGCACATGCTGGGAGAAACCATTAGTTCTCAAAATATTTCCTTGTGTTTGGATACAACCTTCCTATTTTTGATATTCTAAAAATGACGTTGAATAGAATGAGGTGTTAAATGTGATGAATCGTATGTGGTGGTAGTGAATTTAATTCTACTAAAGATTCATTGCGTCACTTCAAGTAATGCCACCTAAGGAGGTCTGAATCAAAATATTGTTCAATATTTAATTTTATTTACGGCGTTTACTCTAATTCTAAATGAAAAATAGATTACAACAAAATTAAAATCTCCCAATGTGGGAATTTTCTTGAAAATTGAAGATTTACCGAGCGTACAAACTAATTCTCCTTTCAGCAAGTATAAATGGAATTAACCAGAGAAAATTAATATATATTCTCGATTTTTCGAAAAAATGGAGAGAACACCGGAATTCGACAGAATTAAAGATCCACTGAATAGAAAAGAAGAAGTTACCTGCATGAGGATGACGATGCTGTAGGGAGTGACGAATATCCCGACGATCAGATCTGTCACACAGAGGTGCAGGTAGACGAGGTTTGAGGGGGTTCGGGGGAGTCTCAAGAAGACGTAGATACCTGAAGTTTAGGGGTCAGTATTTTTTGTTTTATCTTCTTTTGTAGTATGGCAAGTTGATAATGCTAAAAAAGGTAAGGGGTGCCGTTTGAGAATTAATTAATCCGTGTTACTTTAGAGAGCTTACAGCTGTCGGCCCTTTTTTAACTGACATAAATCATTATGATATGCTTCGTTAATGCGAGATCTGCGTAAAATTCAAATGTCAATTCTGTATTGAACTACCGCGGTAGGTATTCTAACGCTTGGATTGCCTTCTAACTTCTCAGTCCACTATCAGAGTATGTATGACGTACATTTTACAAAGCCGTCAATCAGTCAACGCCATGGATCTTTGGATCGCACAATAATATTAATAGCTCCGCATATGATATGTGGTCATTCCACACTCTAAAAATACCATGATAGTATGGTGCTGTGGTGTTCTTTTAAACATAATTAATTGTTTTAATTAGGATTATCCACAGAAAATTTCGCGTACTAAGACACTCCGGTCGCTCAATACAATGAAGTGAGATATCATTTTGGCATTAGACTTTGATCTTGGCGCTGAATTATTTCTAAAAAAATTTAGCTTTGCATGAAAAAACAGGATACGAGGCCGCAATAAGGAGTAACGTCGACTTCGATCCATTTAATAATTATTCGTTAACGGAGCTATCTCAGATTTGAGAGCCTTTAAAGATGGCGTTGTGAGTTTTTGAAAATATCTTACACAATGTCTTGAGATATACAGCTGTGGTCAACATAAATTGTGCCCTAAATTCGGAAAGAGAATTTGGTATCAATAAGTAAAAGTGTGCGATGGAATTTTTATATAAAAGTTATATGGGACCGTTTATGTTGATTGTTGTCTAGGAACTACTCATTTGCTCAACATGACCCTGTCAGTTTTTCCCGAAAAGGCCTGCTTCGTGATTCCAATGACCATGGCCGAAGCTCTATGCAAGTAAAATCACTACAATAGTATTTTGTCATTGCCACAACGTGTGATTCAAGTACCATCGTTTTGTAGCGGTTGTTGGTCTTCTGGTGGCACGGCCTTGGACCGGCATGTGCGCTGTAGAAATTAGTCAACGTAGAAATTCTGAGCGGATTAACGACTTTGAGATTATCGGAATTTTATAGGTTTATATTTGGTTTTTCTGGCTTCCTATTGATTAACAATTGTTCATGTTGTAGCGGAAAATTAAACACACCATCCGCGTCCATCATTTGAAAAAGGTGCAATAGACATATCCAGAATAACAGCTGTGTCGTTGAGAAAGTATAACATAAAATATTGCGGCAATGTAACAGGGACCTTCATAATTTCAGCTTGATTTCTCAGGCAGTCCCAGAACATCTTAATCCGCTCAAACTATTTATTTATTATTGGTCTACAATCCCTGCACACGGTACGGAGGAGGGATACATATTACATGTTTACAGCAGCAGATGCGACAACTATTGATAACTACCTGTTAAAGACATCACGTGATCACATATAAAGTTTACTGCACTAAACTGCATTAATTTCAGGGCCACGTTAGTCCTTACTCTGCCACCTGTTCAGCTACATAGACGGAGGGGTAAGGTTTAGGTGGCTGACCGTGCCGTGGAAGGGAGAACAGTGATTCTGGGGGAAGGATAGCCTCCTTATTAATATCACGTGATAGAGATGCTAGATTGTGATTGGTCGTTCTTTTTTACCTCTGTTCGGTCAATTGTTGCAACATGATGCCAAAAGATTAAATAACTTGGCAATTTGCGAACCTTTTTCATTTAAAATCGATTCCAAGTATTAACATGCATCAGGCTACACGAACACTTAATGGGTCTGAAACACACCTTAATACAATTATTACACACGCCGCAATTAAAACAGAATAGTTTAATAATACCACTTGTACAAACATATCAAATTTGAAAAGTAAAGTAAATATCAGGGATGTATTTGATTTACAAGATTTACAAGATTTACAAGATTTACAAGATTTACAAGATTTACAAGATTTGCAAGATTTATTATCTATTATGATTATATGTATTGTATGTCTTACCCATGGCGTTAAGTACAATACACAGTACAGTGATGATCCCCACCAGGACGGTAAAAATATTTGTCTCCAGGGCGTGCTCATCTGTACTTGTGCTCATAATACCTTTAGAAAGTAGTATTGATAATTTCAAATTCGAAATAAAATTCTGAACTCGTTACTACTAGTAGTAGTACTGCTAGATGAGTTTGTTGAATAGATTATTACCGGTTTAAAATATATTGAAACATTTTAATTCAGTTCTAAATTTAATGTTTAAAGTGATTTCTGTTTCACTTTATCTTCAAGAAACTTCTACAACATCTTCCAAATAGTTTGTATAAAGGCTAGCAGAACAATGTAAGAAAATAAATAAAAAAAACGTCGCAGAACAATTCCTAAGAGTAAGACCTAAATAGTAAATAAGTAAATAAATCTGAAAGCCAAAGATCCATACCAACTCATGTATTCATGTTCAACTTCCAACCTATAGATGCAGCAAAGCACAATCAAATCAAATGGAAATATTCTGAATAAGGAACAAAAATTTGCTGGTAGATATGATGCGAAATAAGCGGAGTTGAGCAAACGAAGTTAATTTAATAAGCATGTGTGTGATCGGATCTATTACGTAGGAGCGAGGGTGCGTTTTCGTCGCATAATTTCTGACGCGTGTTGCTAGGCAACCTCAACTAGAGCAGCACACCACGGCACCCTAGCTCTCTTCCTCCCTCTCTGCTCCCTCACTTGCAAGGCTTCCCAGATTTATAGGGAGCGATTAGACTGGCTTCCCCGACTGGGGGTTACGGATCTAGGGGTAGTTAAACCAGGAGAGGGGCGATCTAAAGCTGATACGAACAGATTGAAAGGAGAGGTTAGGTTAGAGCTAAACGTAGTGCCAGGGGAACATGATGAGACAAATCTCGTTACGTCATCCAGCAGGCATTACGTCTTGGAGTGTCACGGCCCAGTAAGTTTCCTGCTTTTAATAAACCTCCCCGGACGTTCTTCGGTATTTTGGGAACTTGTATTTTAAGGTGAAAATTTGGGGGCATTAAACGTGATCTGTGGAATTCTGTCATAGTTAGATAGTTTTGCAGTGGGTGAAACGGTAGAATGCTGTCATTGGTCTAATCTGGATTGTATTACGTGAACTGCATGAGGTGTGACAGTGACTCGACCTAAGACATGGAATGTTTGCATGGTCCCACTCTCAGTCTCAGCACAGGCGATAGTTCGGGTGAATGAGTTAGTGAATTTTCAGAACTAGACACACACACACGGTACAATTAAACAGATTACGGCACATTATCACTGGTTCGGAACGTTTTTCATCACGAACTATGCTAGATTCTAGAAAAAAGATTCAGTACCTGTAAGGTGTTGACAAAGCCGTTAACAGGCCCTGAATACCGTGATAATTTCCCCTCTGTGCGCACTGCAGAATCACAGTACATCATCTCGACATGATGTAAGTTTTACGTTTTACAACTTAAAACCGTCACTATCGACTGGTACAACTAACCAACTACCGACGGGCTATAACGTTTCGGTCAGTAGTTGGAGTTTGTTAGCTCGGTGCGTAAGTCAGTGCGCTCTGCGCTGTCAGCCAGCTTAGACATGATTGTTTGGTTCGTCCGAGTTGTAAATATTTGGCATTCTGATGATTTTGGACACGGTGCCTTGCTGGTAATAATTTGACAAGTTATGAGGAATTTTGTAACAATAAGGTAAGCCATATACCATCCAATCGACTGTTATTTAGCTTTAGTAATCATGTTAGAAAATGTCAGTCAATTCTGGAACGTTTTGAGGCCTGATTATAGAAATCTAGACCGGAATTTCTTGAATTTTGAACTGCTTCCTTACTTCATGTCTACGCAACAAACAAATCGTATTGACGGTAAAAAAAGACGATGGCATATGAGATAAATCAATTTTTCGAGACATTAAGTAACTTGATGACATAATCATCAATTCATAAACTATTTAGGTTAATGCCACTCTCCCGCTAATAACAATAACTTGTTACTCAAGTAATTTTGAGAGTCAACTCAGAGTTGGTTAAGTTAATTGTTTTCTTAAAATTTGAGCTTAAACAGCAAGAAAAATGAACTCAATAGCTAGGACAATAAACCTAGCAAGAAAATTAAACTTTTGATGGTACCTCAAAAATCTGCTAGGTAGAAACCCAATGGCAGAAAACTACCGCATGTCAAAACTAAGGACCAAATGCCACATTAAGATTCATCAGTAAGAATTGTTTCAAAAGGGCTGTATAGTGTATAACTATAACCATAAGTGATCCACCAAACTCTTGGAGCATTGCAATCGTATAGGACTTAAGCAACACAACAGTGCGATTTTAGCAAGACTATAGTACGACTATAGAACGACTGAGTTTTGTTTTTACACCAAGTTCAAGTCAAAAAGTAGCAACAGGCAGTCCTGCTTCAACAAGAGAATTGGTAAACTGTCACACGACGCAGGAACATTTCAGCAACTGCACCTCTTCAGTATTCCATCACAAACTGTCAATCGACAACAAAAACGAAGCGTAAGTTGGCAGCGATGTGATAATAAAAACTGGAGTGTCATAGTCCGAACCAGTCCAATCGGGGTCGCCTAAGTCTAGGATCAGCTAACTCGCAACATTTTGTAAAAAATTACAAACAATAATGTGATATTTCATCACCAAACCAGCTCAGAGTAACGCCATTTTAGCGGCTTTCAAAAGCAACAAAGTTTCACCGTTGTAAGTTGTAACAAATCAGTAACAACTAAAACTAAACAGTAACAGAAACAAGACGGTAAACAAAACAAACGAGCCGGTAAAGTACAAGAAACGGCAACGTCGTCTGCTCTACCCTCCAATTTAGTTGGACAACAACATCCGGACGATGTGGAGCTATAAAAACGAAAAGAGGGAGCTATATGACGAGCTTATACTGTTATACCACATAAATATGTTGTACAAGACAGAGCACTGATCATTATCTACACTACATAAAGACAGTAGTTAGTAGTTAGCACCTCCAGCTCTGCTCCGTCATTCAAACTGTCTCTCTCTCTCCCTCGGCTCACACGTTTTAACAACAACTGTTTCATTTCACTTTGTAGTGCCGGATGAAAGGTAGGGAAGAGACGAAAAGTCCAGGATTTATGATTTTGAAGGATTGTAAACCTTTAAAGATACGATAGAGACAGGGTGAGAGAGAGAGAGAGAGAGAGAGAGAGAGAGAGAGAGAGAGAGAGAGAGAG
>JH153246.1:59161-69352 GCA_000226015.1 Mnemiopsis leidyi
GAGTAGTGAGTGAGTGAGTGAGTGAGTGAGTGAGTGAGTGAGTGAGTGAGTGAGTGAGTGAGTGAGTGAGTGAGTGAGTGAGTGAGTGAGTGAGTGAGTGAGTGAGTGAGTGAGTGAGTGAGTGAGTGAGTGAGTGAGTGAGTGAGTGAGTGAGTGAGTGAGTGAGTGAGTGAGTGAGTGAGTGCGTGAGTGAGTGAGTGAGTGAGTGAGTGAGTGAGTGAGTGAGACTGAGACCTGTGCCAATTTTAACAACTTCATGACGCATAGTCCATCACGGAACAACCCATAGCATGGGACGAACACTGATCTATTTGTTGTATAAATCCTTCAATTACTTGATTCAGAAATATCTGTAAGTAACACTGAACCACAAAAATAAAGATAATCATGGCAGATCTTAGCATTGGAACGACAGCTATGTTGAGTTGGCCTTGTTGGGTATCCTATTCAAGAAGTGATACCTTATTGACCCTAATTGTAACCTCTATATCGGGAGTTCCACCGACTTTTTTTTCTTAAATTCTTTAATCGACCGCCAAACAAACTAATCGCGACACAGAAAATGCTCGATTACGGCCCCTTAAAACGTAATCATTACAAAAAAAGGTCATTTACTAAAGATCTCGAGCTAAAACGCTGTCTAGAAAAGTAGACAAGAAAATCAAAGTTCAGTTAGAGGTCTCATTCCAGGTGTCAATCCTGATCGTCGTCTTGATATAGAACAATTGTAACATAGACGCCATTTTGGGACAAGATGCGACATGAATAGAAGTTGTACAATTTACGCATGTCCGTTCCAAATGGTAGGACTATTTGGGGCTTCTTTGATTTGTAATAACTCTGGGCTGTGTGTTTAAACCCGGTTTTAAATATCTTTCAGCATGCTTGTAATTGAAACATTGTTTGGTTGAGTAACGTATATTCATTATCAAAATCAAGAAAGATCTAAGTTATCTGACAATGTAGCAACTTATTAAGCCGTGAGATAAAAGACGCTTGGTGCTTTCAGTCGTTTATCAATTATCATCCACTTCGTTATTTGTGGATAAAATTTGTGGATAAAATACCATACGTTATGTTAACAATACCAAGAGCTATTAACATCAACGCAAAATAGTTCATCCGTTAAAGGGTTTAAAAAGAATAACGGACTTTCATATGGTCAAGAGTTCATTAATTAGCCTAATTACATAACGATGTAACATCAAATATTAGCACCAACATTGAGAACAGTTGTTTTAACTAGGGCCACAAAACACATTGTTGTTAAATACGTCAAAAATTAGCTCTAAATACGGCGTATGCGATATATTTTTAAAAACGTACGAATACGTGAAGTTTCTTATCATTTAGAACTTACTAAATTAAAATTTGACCCTGTCAAATTTTGTCCGAAATACATCTAAAATTTGTCTGAAATACAAGCACAGATTTAAATTAAATCTGCGTGTGTATTGCGGACAAATTTTAGACGTACTTTGGACAAAGTTTAATAGGGTCAGATTTTGATTTTTTCCGTTCTAAATGTCTGGGAAATCGGAACGCGTGAAATTTCGGTGACAAATACGTTTGCGTATGCATACGTTTGCTTGCTATGCTACGTATCTTACAGGATTGACAAAACAGAAGAAGGATAACTCAATTGTTGGTGAAATCTTAGGAACTATCGCCGCCGGAGATTCCGAGACACAAAGAAATAAAATCTTGGTTCTGATCTTTGGCGGTAAAATCCGTCTGTGGTGGTGATGCACGGAGAATAACGTTGAGATATTGACTTTGTCATAGTGATGTAACCTTGAAGCTTCAACTACTATCTCAAGTCGCAAAGTCTTCTAAGAAAAGTATAAAAAGTATGAAAAGTCAATCGTAAAAAAGTTTGAGATCGAAGTAGTTCTATTAAATACTACTCCAATCATTTTTAGAAAGTTGCCAGACCCTACTGCAAATCACCAAGCAATTTATCAAAAGTAGCTTGATTGAAGCTTGAATAAGGATGCCCTGATTTGTTCGATTGTTCTGGAAATATTTCTGTAACCAGGACAGATCAGATGTCGGACAGACAAACATTGCCGGTAAAAGGATCGGAAGTTCAGTTGAATGATATTGAATGATATCACGTAAACCTGTAATCTCCTTTACTTTCCTTTACTTTATTAAACGAAGCATTTATAAAGATGCCCTAAATTGTTTGATTGTTATGGAAATATTTCTATAACCAATTTAACAGATCACATGACGGACAGACAAACATTACCGGTAAAACGAAACACTTTAGTGATACTCAAGTAAATCTCTTTTCTTTACTGTACTTATCACGTTGTGATCTTATGTCATTTTTTATGTCTTCTCAACTTTCTCCTCCTTTTTTCCTTCCTCTCATTCTCCTTGTTTTACTCCTTTCATGTCTATCTTTTTTCAATTTTGATCTCCTTTCCCCTCTCTCCTTTTAATTTTGTTCAATTTAGGTTCCTTATACCAGGCTTTCTTTCTTCTTCTGCCCGCTCCAAGCATTCTCTCTCTACCAAGTTACCTTGAAAACGCCTTTGCTGGAAAATGCCTGACTTGACGTGTAGTGGTACGTGTCAAGTTGACATGGTTAAGCGTTTGTTTAAAATTAATTCGAGCACGTGACGTCACTGTGGGCCGTGGGGAAGGTTTGTCAAAATTATCGCATCTTGTGACCACTATAGCTAAACCTGGGGCCGCAAGTCCCAGGAATCGGAGACAACCTGTCGAAGTAGAAGATCCTGATCCTGTATCATGGAAATGATAAGAGGATAAAGTGATATTTTGTTGTTATTCCTATGTTATTCTACTAGTCTACTACCGGCTCTAAACAAAGTCAAAATCGCCGAGCCAAGACGGCACAGTCCGCTTCTGCAGTTCAAGGAACGGCAATGAGGATATCAGAAACGATCCAACTAAAGACAGATCATGACCATCATGAACTAAACATCGACCATGTCATAATTATATCGTTACATGTGGTCAAGCATTAGAGTAACCGTAAATAAACAAAGACTTTATATTGATCTAGATCTTCTAAATGGCCCACTTCTATTTAAACGTTTGTACGAGTAAATGGAGTGAGCGTTTAAGCGGTCTCAGCGTACCGACTCAGAATAAAGCTAATAGAATAGAAAAATAGAGCTACTTGAAGCCCATAACTTTCATGATGACCGGCTATTGACACTGGTGCGGTTATTGGAAACCTATTCGGTATAGCGGATGTAGTACAACGCCTTTATCAGAGCCAAGGGAGCCGAAGGACTATACATGTGGAGCCTGATTAGTGACCTTAAAGCCCAGAAAGTTTGCAAAGGTAAGTAGTTAGATCTGGCTGCTATTTTGCTAATATCTGCAACCAATGCAATGATCCATCATGATCTCCAAGGCTGATTAGATAAAGTCTTATGACGCTAATACAAAAATAGAGCAGGTATTTTTCCGCTGTTTAAATAAGAAATCACGACAACGTAACCAATATCAAAGATTTTTTTTTCAAACGAGAGTCACAGTAGAATCAAATATAATACTAGGACTATGCATATTTCTTAACTGTTTCAAGTTCAAATTTCAATTGTAATTATAGTTAAATTTAATGACCATAGTTGAATTGTGAATATTGTAAACATATAAAGGAAATTGAAAAATCAAGCTTTGAACTTAACACAATCTTAGAAAAACAGGTATTAAGCAACACTGAGACTATTAAAATAAAACATCTCAAGATGAAAGTTTCTGAATCCTCAGCATGCATCAAATTATCTAATTGATTCTCGATTTGTGGGGTCTCGTATTAAGGTTTAGAAAATGCGAAATGAAAGCATGGAATACGTGACTACATCGGAGAGAAATGAATAAAATATATCTTGATTCATAAATATTCATTTATCATCCATATCACTCTGTATGTGCTACAACACTTGTTTCTCAACTCTTAGTTGACGTCAAGGAACACGTTCGGACAGATAAGATCTGTCTTTATCAATATAAACTTCTAAGTTCAGCGAAATTTTGAAAATTATTATACCGTGACCACACTTAGCTCGTTTTTCAACTATAAGTTGTAACTCGTAACTCATCGTCCAGTCGGCGCCCTTATTGTTGACCTTTATAACAATCAATTATCAGACGAGTGCATTAGAATAAAAGTTATACATGTACTCGTGGTACTGTTGGGATGAATTACTGAAAGATCCACGGAATGTTAGACTTTTTAATAATTAAATTATATTTTAATTCGAACTTTTAAGGGGGCAAGCGTGTTGATAATTACTGAAGTTCTTACTGCTGAACAAGATTATATGTGATGCAGTGTAACACAAATAATGAAATTACTAATGCTGCTGCCATTATGATTTCATTCTCAATTATAAATATTACGTGAAATATTTATATTTACTTTTAGACATTGGTACATTATCGAAAAATTGGCGTTTATAGAGAAAAGGAACGAGAAAGCCTAAATAAAATCGGCTAAACACAAAGTGAAGAGGTAGCCTAAGTAAATCTATCTACAAAGTAACAGATTAAAATCAGGCACGTAGACTTAATCGCCCCTGTCAGTAGAACTGAAAACGAATTGTACGGCCAGCAGGTGACAGGATCTCTATTATTTCTAACAATTTGCGATATTCATCAAATAAAACCGCCAAGTCTTCTTCCAGGCTTCAACAGCTGGTCTGCTGGCCCAGAATTCAATCTTAATCATAATGACGCTAAATTCACTTAAGAAGAACTAAACTTGAGTTGAACTATATTTCATAGGACTGGCCGCGCGCTCCTCCTTCCTAATAACGCAGTATACGATTATGAGAAGCACATGTTAACGGACCACTTGATTAAATTTGAGTACATATCAATAAAGTCCAACCTTCGTGGTCTCCAATCTTGGTGGTAATTTCTATCTTGATTGTTAAGGTGCCACGTCGAAGCATGCTAGCTTACATATGCTAAGACATGGCACCTAAATCTAACATTAGCTGGCATTTGTTTTTGTTATTGGAAAGTTCGGGACTTTTTTGACAAAAGAGGCTTGTTGAACACCAAAACAGAAAGACTCACAGTAAAAAATGAGCTGACACCTGCAAAAAAGGTCGAAACTTAGCGTCATAAAACCATAACGAACACTAAAAAACATTGCACGTGTTCTCGACTGTCAAAACACGTGACAGATCGAAAATTAAACTGAACACGAGCCACCACACCGCGCTCATTAATCCAACCCCCAACTTTTCGCCGTTATATTATTTAGTATTCGGCGTCCATTTCATGATCCTCACGCCGACTCAGACGAGAACTGTTTAATATGGGAGATTAGCCAGTCATCATCACGTCCCCAACCGTGTTAGCAGTTAAAGTTGTGCACAGAAATTTGGAGGAGGTAACTCACGGTAACACAAGGAGTAAGAATTTTGAATGCACGTCTTCTGAATACGCCGAGCGAGTTGAGCACCAAATGTTGTGGGGACCTGGGGACCTGCACTTTCAGTCGTAGATTAATTGGATCGAGATGGACACGTGATCGACGCAAATTAACTCGATTGGCTGAGAGAATGAGTATACACGTCTGGAGGTGGTCATGTGTTAAACAAAAATGACGCAGGAGTTTTCTCAGTTGCAAAACTGAAGGAGTCTCCCTTTGATGCCTTCGATATGGCAACATATTGAAATAAAGTTCGAAATTGTACGACGTACGTAGAAGTAGTAACGAAAATGGTTTAAAGTTGGAAATTCGACGTAGAAGTAGTAACGGAAAATGGTTTAAAGTTGGAAATTATACGTAGAAGTAGTAACGGAAAAGGGTTTAAAGTTGGAAATTATACGTAGAAGTAGTAACGGAAAAGGGTTTAAAGTTGGAAATTCGACGTAGAAGTAGTAACAGAAATGGTTTAAAGTTGGAAATACTGTACGTAGAGTATCTGTGCGTTTCTCTTCTGACCACAAATTCAACGTAGAAATAGTAACGAAAAATGGTTTAAAGGGTAAACCCAGGGAATTTCTTTGTTTCATTCCGTGTCATTAATGTTTTTGATACTGCGATAGCTCGCATAAAAAACGGAAAAATCCCATTGGCAAATGCATGATTCTCAAATCTTCAACAATAAGAACAACGTCAACAAACATCAGGCTTCAAATTGTAGAAGCAGGACTGCGATACCAAACCGATAGCATCTTAAAATGTATCTGTCTTGGAGCCAAGAAGGAACGCAACAAACATTTATCAGGCATTTAGTGCTGTATGCCGTGCCTCCTCTTCAAGCACTAAGGACCCCGTGTAGTGCTGGTAGTAGTAGTTACTAAGCTAACAACAAGGTGTCAGCGAGCTTGTACCAACGACTTGTCCGCCAAGCGTCTCCTGACCACCTAAATCTAACCAAGCCCTCTGATTGGTTAATTGCCATGTCGGCAGCCTGTGATTGGTTGCTTGTTGTCGTTCAGGAGTTTTCAATGGTCGGTTGGTTATATGCACGGAAGGACTGTCCACCCACCGGAGCTAGAAATTTATCACCTCCATTTCCAATCATCACAGGATTGAGAGAACCCAGCATGTTGATTTAAACATAATTTATACGTTCTCGTTACATATTATTTTAAATTTATGATAAGCAGTACATTTACCAGGTCAATGAGAAAGTGTTCATGTGGTTACCAGGGCGACGCAACGCTAGCACCGTCTGTCTAGATTAAGATTGGCCGTGTGAGATTTCGTTCCTTCTAATTTTACCGTGTCGAACGTCCTCGTTAAGGTAGAAGAAGACAAGAAGAGGGGGCCAGCCTGAGTTTCGCTCCGTGATGTGACGTAGGAGAAACTTACAAGTTACAATTCTAGTATGTCAGGACGGTATCTGCGTGGGAGACACTGTCTCCATGAGGCAAGTCTAATGAAGATCGTGAGTCGAGGAAAATGAAAGAGCGAGTTACGGAAACCCGGAGAGAGGAAGCAGCATTTGACGGTTGAAAGGACGAGCTTTGGGCGGGGTCTTTCTGTGTTTAGGAGCTCGACATGGCCGTCAAAGGGCCAGTCTCTACGCACACAGCTCCGCGTACGTAGTACGTGAACCGAGGAAGCAGTAAAGTGGCAAATCTTACAGCACTGTATAGCTACATATAACCACTAAGCTGATGCAGGAGAGCTTAGACTTATTATCAGGAATCCTAACAGCCACATCTAAACAGAGCACCTCTGAGCTTAAGATTCTCCCGAAGTTCACCCAACTTCCGAGCACTACCAAGTAAATAGAGATATGTCACAATATTACACCAGATCCCTCCTTATGTTTTGATAGCAGCGCTGGTCCTCTCCTCATAGAGCAAGGTAGAATGTGAAGCTAGGCTCGGTTAGCAATCCGTAACAGTTAATATTTATCTCCAGTAACTACTCAGAGAGTTAAGAATATGCGACATTGCGAAACTAGAACACCAAGAACCAACTATCTGTCCATCTAAAACTATAGACTAAACGGCAGCTATGAAAAATAGGTTATAGGTATGAGGGGTATACGTACGTAATTTTCGATACGGATAAATTTCTAATCTAACCGTTTGAAAAAACCTCTAACACCCATGCAAATTAGTAAAATCAAACTTTTTAAAGAATTACAATATACTTGACGGTAAATAAAATGCATAAAATGTCTTTTTGACCGAAATCATCGAAAGATCCGAAAGCTTTTTGAAATTTGATAATTTCAACGAATTTTTGACTTCAATCTTCAGCATTTTTTCCATGAGAACTTAAATAAGATAATATCTATTGGAAGTCAAGCTAGGATGCATATGCTTGACTTGAGAAAAAATTATGTAGCTATATCGGATACGAATTTTATGCAACAGCCTTTTCAAATAAGTCGCAAAAACCGAAAAAAAGCGCAATCACGCATATTTTTGAACAACGACTGTATATCTTAAGCTATCGAGGATACCGCATGTACTGTTTAGACATGTAGAGTGGACGGAGAAATAGGATAATTTCTTAAATTAATGATTACAGAACTGCAAGATCATATTAGCAGGATTAAAACCTAGAAATTTTAACATAATAAAGAACTAACTGATTATTTAATGCTAATAAATGATGTGACACACTTACAGTGAAAAGATTACGCGACATCAGACAATCCGACGTGATGGTATGAACAATGTGAGAAAAACTGAAACTAAAAACTCGAGTGTCACGAACACGGCCGGTAGAAGCGATCGCCCATAACAATATAAATTATAACAAGTAGGTCTCAGCTATGAAGAAGCAGCCATGAGTACAGAAATCACTGGAACTGTCATGGCTATGAGCAGATTTAAGCAGTAAGAACTGAACATCAGAACGTGTAACAGGGTGCAGCCTGTGAAGTCCTGTAGTGGGAGGAAGAGAAGAGCTACATAACCTGTTATTTGTTGAAATCCAAAGGGGGCAAAAACACGAAACAGCACTCACTGCTGCAGAAAGGCCTTGACATGACGCTTATCAGGCTTAAATGTATAGAAAATAAAAGGCGGAACAGATTAATGCAGAACCACGAGGACAACCCGCGGCGACACAAAACCAACAAGATCATCAATTAAACGAAATGACGATCAGTAACCCGCACGTGCGCGCGCCGCGTGTAACTCTCTATACTCAGGAGAATGTACACTTACAGTCAACGCTGTGAATGTATTATGTATTTAGTACGATAGTGTGAGTTTACACGCTAACGATGGTAAATTTATGCAGTAAAACAGAACACGAGTTCTTACACGGGTACTAATATTCAGTTTGTTTTTCGGAATTGGCACAGTAGTCAGCATGACTATAGTATGAGAATTGAGAAATGAGTCGTAAAAACCCAGCTGAATAATTATTGTGTATTGGCCATCAGGCCATGTCAAACTTAATGTTTATGTTTCAACTTTTGCGCTTGATAGAATTGATCCCATAACTTTTAAGTATCTGGTAACATGAACCAGTAACTCACGCCATGTTTAAAGAAAAGATGACCATGAACTAGGATGATCAAATTCGACGATAATTTATCACTCTTTCAAAATATTCTCATCGTTCCGGCTCACGGTCAATTACGCTAATTACTGCATTTAATTTTACCGCTACGAGCTAAGTGTCTAAATTGTAGTTTTTTAGTAAGCAAATAAGTGCAGAGTGCTTAGTGCTTACACTCAACCTCCTACCACGTTTGTTGCTTGTTCCATTCTGAATACTATTACAGTATTACTAAAGCAACTTTTAAAAACACAACTTTCGCTCAGAGTTTACCAACCACATACGAAAAGTGCAAAGTCAAATGATACAACTTCGTCAAATGATACTCTAATACAACACCGTGTAATTACTAATATGACTGAAAGTGGATGTCATGCTCTATCCATGTTATCTATATCCTCCTAGCAACTATTGGTAACTAGATAAAGCAGCAGATGCACAGTAAGGGTATCATATAACGTGTAAAGAAGCCACAATACGCACTCAACATGATACTATCTAGATATGTACATGAGACATACTACACATGTTACCCAGGAAACGCGTCAGAGGAAGAAGTGAAGCTAATAGTAACAGTAACGCGTGGTACGGTGAAACTTCAGTCGTGTAGCTCATAGCTGATTAGATCACATGGAAGTGTTCAGGTCGAGTAAACAACTCGGACGATGACGGCTGATATTATGAAGGAGCCGATGAAGGTTCAACTGAAAGCTTAAATGTGGGAGAAGTGAGAACCGGTAATTATGGTAGAAATAATTCACGATTAAAAAGATGGATTTGAGGATTGCTTAGGACCAGGTACACACTGAGACACGTATAACAGAAAATACCATGTTTTCAGAGCAGCAAAAAATAAGTTAAATTTAAATTACCAAAAACCAATAAATTGGTTGCTCCCTTTGACCGGGGAGAGTCTCTTGGCTGTTCTCTCTAAAAATAAATTGATATTCCGTTTTAGCCCGGGGTAACAATTAACCTTCACTCCGTCAACTCGGTCGCTTGCTTTTGAGTTTTTATGGCTACGCCTACGTGGATTTTTACCTTACCATTTCGCGCTCCTAAATTTTAAAAGTATTACTAATACTATATCCCCACAACTTCATTTGTCATCTACAAGTTACAACTACATTGCCTTGCGGGGCGGCAGCGGGTCAGGCAACGTCTGACAACAACTACAAGCAAAGCCTGCCCAAATAATGCTTACACTAACA
>JH153247.1:7411-18614 GCA_000226015.1 Mnemiopsis leidyi
GTGACTGTGCTACTCTGTGACTGTGCCATCATATGACTGTAAACTCTGTGACAGTGCTACTCTGTGACTGTGTGACTGTGCCAATATATGACTGTGCCTTTATGTGACTGTGCTACTCTGTGAGTGTGCCATTATATGACTATGCTACTCTGTGACTGTGCTACCCCGTGACTGTGCAACTCTGTGACTGTGCCATTATATGACTATGCTACTCTGTGACTGTGCTACCCCGTGACTGTGCTACTCTGTGACTGTGTCAGTGTGTGGCTGTGTAACTTTTTGACTTTGTGACTGTTTGACATGTGACTGTGCCTACATAGCATGATTTTTTATAACACAACATAAACTTTAATAACACATTACTTACATGTAAACCTTGTAACTCTTATTATTTCCAGCAACTTCTAACACAGGTTTAATTTACTAACTTTTTCATTTGAATGCCAACTCTCCAACACTTAGACCCGAGAACGTCCATAATCATGCTTATTACTGTCTTCAGTTAATCTGCACCACCTCAGCGAATCGTGAAAATCCACTTTCTTTACTATAATTACTACAGTAGGCCTACTTCATAACAACTGACCTCAAGATTATCTCCATAAACCCATAGTGATGACCTGATTGGCTGATCGCTACGTTAATTTTTCCAATACGTTCAACTTGACAGTCGACTAGATGGCCAACTTAAGAACCAAATTTGCCCACTTTCATTTTTCTTCTTCGACCTATTCCGTCATACTTCTGTCCGAATCTCGCTATTCATTAAAACGAAAATCATACTACCAATCACGTAAGTTTAACACAATGAAGCATTTTTAAAGCACTTTTAAAGCACTTTTAGGCTGTGAAGCACTGCTACAACTTTTCTGCTAAACCTTCCTACTACTACTTTTTTATATATTATACTTACCATACTCGTTAAATTCACGTCGGTACAGTTATTTCGGTTTTCTTTAAATTACCTCGTTTGGTCTCATCTTGGGGGACATATCAATTGGTTTTATAATGTCAAGACATTGTATTACCAACGGTATGTTCGGTCGGAGGCAAGTAGAATTCTTGGGTATAAAGCTTGTTGGGACAATTTGCATTTAAATTATTGTAAATTACGAACTTTCGGAAGATATGATCACATCGACCTGTATGTATATGCTGTCGTCTTTGCATGCGCAATAATCTGTTCTCTACCTTTATCCTTGATTTAGAATATTTTTACTAGTACTAACTACTATGGCAGACTGTTTTCTGACTTGATCTCGCAACGTAGTTGTGGTTAGTCACAGTTATCCCAACAATAGACATAGGTTTCTGACTTGTGTTCACTGGCAGCACTCCTCAACAGTACTATAACTGGCACAATACAGCAAAGCTTGGAGAGCTTTAATAAATAAAACCCATATCAATTTTGAGCCCTTGCACCAAATTTCGCTGACTTCAAGACAGAACTGACAGTTAAATGTAAGCCTTGTTAGGGGCTGGAACAAAATACCGAAAGGCTCACATAAGCCGGCCGAGTAGGAGAAGGTAACTCACCGTTATGTTTACCACTCTCGAGATGCGATTCTTGTTGCTAGCAGGGTCGTCCTCCGACGCTTGTCGGCGTCTCCGTCGGCGTGATACGTCACCCTCCTCTGGCGCCAATAGGTCTGGCACTTCGCAAGCGAGAATCGTGTCGGCGACCTCCAGATTCAGACATTCTGTGTCGTTCAGCAGCACTCGTATTCCTTTTACACGGTCAAAATATTTTCCCTGAAAATACCATAATTGTTGTTCAAACAACTGTGGTATAGAATTACAGTAGTGTAGGCATAATTATTGTGCAACTCTGATTTTAGTTATGAAAACTAAATATGGTTTGCTCAATGCCTGGATCGGTTTCTAGCATTCTGACTAGACAGCTTTAATTATAGTGTGTTAATCAGAACCAATTGCAGTGTGAATCAGAACCAATTGCAGTTTTCCCTCGAAGACGTGATCATTACCTTCTTTTCTTAGAATGAATACATAAAACTATAACCTAAACTATGCTCTTAATCTTAATCTTTTCCCCTTTCTTTATTTAAAACAGCTTTTAATGATTTGTAAAAGTTCTTCCGGTAATTTTCTGCCACTGCACTGCTACAAATATAACCCAAATACCTCGTGTCTGTATAAAAGTGGCAACTCTGATTAAATTTTAGAATATAAATAGAAGCGGAGGTTTAATAGGTGCGGCCTGAAAGGACAGCTTTCCTTCGGTGGCCGACAACTAGGCATGAAGGGATCTGAGCTACCACAGGGGTCAGGTCACATTCCCACAGGGATCACATGGCCTAGCCCAATCAATGACGTTTCAGAGGTGATGTGAGTAGGTGCCAAGAGATCTGAGCCACCAGTGGGTGGTGGAGATGGTCCTCATCCTCACGACGTGAGCTGTGCTTGTTGGAGACATGTAAGAGTTATACCAGACCCCAGAATTACATGTGGGAGAACTGATCAGCTGTTAATGTGTTGTGACACAGCGCTAACCTCAACCTGGAGATGTGCCAAGTACAACCCTCCTACCATGTACCGAAGTTTGTCCCCCTAACATCTGTTAAATATCTACTGGAAAATACAACGCAATTCAAATTTCGTGGATTTTAAAATGCATCAAGGGGCTGCGGAGTATCGATTGCTTAACTGAATCCCTTACAAATTCTGTTAGGGAATAAGGATAAAGTCCGTGAAAGTCCAAGGAGAAACAGGAGTCCCTCTAGAGTTCAAGAAAGGGAATCGTACAGAAGCCGTCAACTACAGGCCTGTGTCCTTAACATCCCACTTAATCAAGGTCTTCGAGTTTGTTATAATGAACTACAGCCTTACATATATTGGTGTGTATCTATCAAACAATTACTCTTGATCTTACCACATCAACAGGATGACTGCAGAAGCCCAGAAAATGGCTGCATGGGTACTCGGGGCTTTCAGAGACAGGTCCAGGCTCACCATGACAACGCTGTTTAAGTCTCTCGTCAGGAGTAAGGTGGAATACTGCTGTCCACTGTGGGATCCTGCTAAAATCGGTGATATCCAGCTGATTGAGAACATTCAGAAGCAATTCACCAGAAAGATCAGCGGAATGTCCGGACTCGACTATTGGGAGCGCCTTGAGAGACTGAAGCTCCTGTCCCTGCAAAGAATAAGGGAAAGATACGCCATTATCCATGTGTGGAAGATGCTGAATGATATGGCTCCGAACAGCATCGGACTAGAGTCCTACACGTCTCCAAGACTTGGGATCAGGATATCGATTCCTAAGTTCAACCACCTTGCACCAAAGTCCTACTCCACAGCGTACGACAACTCATTCGGCATCAGAGCTGCCCGTCTATGGAATCTCCTTCCAAAGAGTATGAATAGCATCATCTCCTTTGAGCCATTTAAATTAGCACTTGGTGGATTCATAAGCCAGTTCCCGGACAGGCCGCCGGTGTCGGGGTACACTCCTCCTAACAGCAACACACTACTCGACTGGTGTGCTGTGGGGGGACAAGGAGTATGCGCTTGATGCAGATTCCAGATGCGAGCTCTGCCAAACACTTCATAAAGTATCAAAAAGTAAAAAGTAAGTATAACACAGAGTATTAAATAAAGAAGATATAAACTTACCTTGACGACAAGACGGTGCCCGGCCTTGAAAACTCTGTCGATTTCCTTAACATTGATGACAGGGTTAGGATACACAGTAAAGACAATGTTCTGTAACACAGTCGTATAGTAGTCCTCCAAGACCAGGGATATGTCCACTGTTTGACCTTCCTCGCTCACATTGACGTAGCTAGACAAGGCTGGAGTTGTGCATACCATCGAATTATCGGTGTCGGCCGGCTGGCACTGAACGGTTGGGTTAACAAGTTGAACTAAGTCACATTGTCAGTTTTGTGTACTTACATATCGTTACTAACTAAAGTAAGCAGTAATCTGAATTGAAAATGTGAGAAATGCGCAGAAAAGATTTTCTATCCATTTATGAAGTAATTTTCCTGCAGTCTGAGAAAAGAAACTTACTGTTGTATTTCCAGAAAGTACTTGAGAAGCGTCAGTAAAATAAATCTTAGCAGATGTGATTGCAGTGAACCCTCTGCCCCCACTCAGCGTAATGTCGATACCGCCACTGCGGGTGTAGATTTACTTTAAAGTTACTTAACTTGATGTATAAAACACTAAGATGATGTCATCGATAACGTAACCTTAGTGTAATTAGCTAATCGACGGATTTTGTTACGTTTGTAAATTGCGCGCGCACGCAAAATGTGAGATTTTCCGATGCTGAAATAAACTCTATACATAACGATTGCAAAATTTTTCGCGCCTTCCGTCCAAAACGGGAACGCACAAAGGTTAAGCGGGCTCAACTAAAAATTAGCTCACTCTTTGACGGCGTCCATTGGGAATACTCTCTGAACATCAGGAACTTCAATAAACTCGAAATCTTTGCCGCTCAAGTACTGAGCATTGTCAATGTTGACCGCCACCTTCGCTTTAGAAGTGTCTTCGACGGGCAGAGTTCGACACACAATCTTCTTGCTGGAATGTAATTAGATTGTTAGAGGTATGATATGATATGGGCCCAGGTGGCAATACACTACAACATTTGTACACGACAGAGTGTATATAAAGCCCTGATTATCTGTCATTATCGCCTGATCACTAATTACTCATGTATCCGTCTACTGTCTACTAGCCTATTAACACTTAGTTTGCAGCCATACTATTCTTATCTTGGACTTAATCAAGTTTGGTCAAAGACATGGATTGCTCCGTGGTTAAGAAACGATAAGGTGACATAAAATCCAGAAAAGTTTAAAAGTGGTAAAAGAAACAAACCCCTTTGAAATAATGACACAAGGATTGCCGGCCAGTGTAACATTCATCTTGGAGCCCATGTCCAGCTGAGAACCTGAAACAAAATATCAGACTCTTTTCAAAGTGTAAACCTATAATTTTACCGGATTTTCGTTAGGTTAGATCACTGGTTTACAAATCCCTGTAGCGTGTGTTATGTAGCTAATTTGGAAAACACATCAGTAGTGAGTACATATCGTTCAATGACACTACTAATTAAAGTACATTAAGTACAGATAGACTACAGAGTTGGATTGAATTAGCACATGGCTTGTAGGGAATTAAAAGTCATTAAATCTGTTTCCTTTAGGTTGCTGGATTACACCAAGTATTGTGTATCGATAGTAGGGTGATTTTACGTGAGGTAAATTGAAAAGGAAAGGAGAATTGCGTAACATCTGACTAATTAGATAAAACATAAAGTCAGCGGATTGTTAGAGTTCATTGTACTGCATATGATCATACCAATTCTGGTGTTGTGAAGATAGTATTCCTCGTTCACGTGACAGTCGCAGTTAAAGGTTTAATGAAATTGTCCCTAACTTGTTCATCATCTTTATTGTAACCCTCAAGGGCATAGAGTAAAATAGAATCTCACCGAAAATTTCGACGGTAGTTCCGCCAGTTTTCAGAGCAACCGTGGGACGAACTTCTGAAATGCTGGCCTGTCTGTAGTAGAACGCATCGTTGTCTGATACTACTCGGCCGTTGATACTGTTGAAGATAACAGGGCCTTGGTTGGGCCTTGACACTTCGTTTGTACGGCAAGTTACTCTGAAATAAAAATGAAGTGTTTAAAAAATGTGCATCGATGGTAAATCTGAGGATCTTTTTCATCGCGAAATTATTTACGGAATTTTTAACATTTTCTTGGATATTTTTACCTTTAGATATCAAGGACTTTAACAGTGCATGACTCAAACTTATTAACACCACTTTAAAAGTTCTGGTAAATTCCTCCAAATTTAAAAACGTTGGAAAGTTAAGACTTAACATACATAAATTCATAGGAGGGGAGGAAATTGCTACATTTTCTGAAACGTCAGGATAACCACTGATCCTTTATAGTTGCAAAAACAATGATAATCTTAACTCTTACCATCCTTTTCATCATCAAAGCATCAAATACAACAGCATATTTTAACAGTATTTACAGACCAAACTCCGTATAGAAAATTACAAGAATATAGAAAAAGACAAACCTAGTAGAAACTCTGTAACCAGACTCTACGACATCACACTGTTCTCCCGCGACTGTCATGTTCTGTACATCACTGAAACGTATACTCAGATCGGTACCTTCTACTGTCAGCAAAGTTCCGCCCTTTAGCGGCCCTCCTCGGGGGTAAATCTGAAATGGTGGGGGATGTCACGGCTTATATATGATTACTTGAAATGTGGAAGTTCTGGTTTGAATGTGGAAGTTTTAGTCAAATGTGGATCTCCAAGTTGAAATGTGGAAGTTTTAGTTACGGAGAAAATCATATTTTCTACTGTTCACCACCTTCTTTTTTAATTAGAGTGAACTGCTGTGGCGCCTTTATGACATTTGTAATTTAATATGCAGCGGTGGAGGACGGGTTGAATTTCAAACATGCAATGTAACATGTAACTATGTAGTGTAGCAAGTGAGGAAATTAATTAAGGGTTAAAAATAGCTGGAAATATGTGAGCTTCTACGCCCTATACAATTTAAGCTAAAAGGTTGCTGATTGAGTGTGTCATCAGTGAATTTATCAGTTTAAAGTGTCACAAGGTTCCAACAGTCAGCTCGCACTCAGTGAAATTACGCGTTAACGAGGATCCTAGAGATCTTATAGTGATTATAATTCATTTCGTAAGAGTGCCCTCTGAGAGGACTACAGAAAAATATAAATGTCTGTAATGTTGCCCCACTGCACGGAAATCTTTAGTAAAAGGCGAAAGATTTATTCGTGATGCATTGAGACCAGACTGCCTAATCTGTTGAAAAATGGCGGTATATATCGTTGTCGAGATATTTTCTTGTGTTTAACATTTGCTACAACTTACACCCTCTATAATCAGGAAAAATTTCTCTTCATAATGCCTCCTAAAATTCGAAAATGCTTGAGAATAAGAGGACCAAGTTTGCAAGTTAAGAAGTTAATGCGGCAAGTTTTTTATTTCCTTTATTTAAGTAATTCCCGTCTCAATGTGAGTTACATCCGCATATCTCCCTTTAAAATTTACACCACTCATCAACTTAGATTAATTGCCGAAAGTAACACACCAGTTTGCTAGAAACCATATCAAGTTTCCAAGATAATAAACTGGAGCGTATCCCTGGTAACATTTACATCATCTGAGAGATCCCCATCTATCACGATGATGACGTAACGTTTTCGCATAACTTCCGGAATGCTGAAGCACGTGATATACCATGCACAAGATACACAAATACAGTTCTTGAGGAGGTCTTGTAATTGTGCAGCTGTAGAGGTTTTGTAGTTTCTTCTCACGTTAACACCTTGTTTAGTGTCCACCTTGACAGGGAACTTAACTAGACTCTTCCCTACTTGGCAGTGTAGTGTGCTGTGTGAGCTGCTTTACAACACAATACAGGGATACGTTTAGCTTTTCAAGATTTAGGAGTTAAAACACTGTTTACTAATTCGTGAAAGTTTTTGTACTTTTATCACTTTTCAATTTTACTTACTAGAACTAACGTGCTCAAAACTACTTCATTTTCAGATAAAAGAGGATGTAATAATTCTTGTTCGACCATTACAATAACACTGCTTAGGACCGGACTGTCTCTAAACACCTTGTTACATTTGGTAGAGAACTTAATACACGCAGGACACGGCAGCCTGGGTTTGGATACGGCCAGCTTTCTAAACATCGGAATTTTAAATATTTTCTGCCATCAACAACGTCCATCAACTGGTAGAATTTAGTCTCATTTATGTCGAAAGAAAAAGCACAGTACACCATGAATTGCATGGCAGCTGTTACTATTTAAAGGTATTCTAAAAAGAACCCTACTCTATACAAATCTAAAATCAACACTTCCGAAGTAAACTTGACCATGTTTATCCAGCTTATTTCGTGAAACTTTATATCCCTTGTTTGGTAAGAGTCTGTAACAAACAGCCAGCTATAGGACAAGACAATACCTTATACAGTTAGCTTACCAGGCTCGCTCTAAGCCAATATGTCTCGATCCAATAAGTGATACAAGATAGGAGATGATTATCATTATGGCTTGTAACTGAGGTCCTATCCATCACGTGACAGGTAGTATAGATCACGTGACTATGCAGAATACTGGGCATATATCATCAGCTCACCAACCTATGCAATTGTGTACCTTTCCCCACACATCACGAACTGATTAGCAGGATTAAGGCTCATATTTCGATCATTGTAAATCTAGCTGCAGATACCAGGTGCAGAGCATTCACGTGTCTTGACACGTGTCTTGTATTAGTCACGTGTCTTGTATTAGTCACGTGTCTGGTTTGTGTGGTGTTCAGGGGGTAAGTAAAGACTAAAGAGGGGGATGAACAGTTGTGTGGGTGTAAGTTTTGAATAAAAATTGGCGGGAAGACGACGGTTTTATTGTAATTCCTGGTAAAAACAGAGAAGTTTTGTGAGGGAATGCTTGTTTGGATAGTTCCGTGCAGAGAAGATAAAAGAAGAAGAAATTTTGCTATTGTTGTAAACAAGACTTTGTGTTGAGAGTCGCTCTATGAATATGTAGTTTAGGTGGTGAGGTAGGAAGTTTAGTAATTGTTAGGGCTCTGCATTGTCTTTTGAAGGTTGGATCAGAGGAGAGTCGCTGGATCAAACAATTAGATATCTCAACATTTGTAAATATCTTAACATTTGTAAATATATTTACATTTGTAAATCTATTTACATTTGTAAATATCTTTACATTTCTAAATATTTTCACCTTAGTAAATATCTTTACATTTGTAAATATCTTTACATTTGTAAATATTTTCACCTTAGTAAATATTTTCACCTTAGTAAATATCTTTACATTTGTAAATATCTTTACATTTGTAAATATCTTTACATTTGTAAATATCTTTACATTTGTAAATATCTTTACATTTGTAAATTTCTTTACATTTGTCATTTGTTTGTGACAAACTTATTTGAAATTGGGATTGTTCTTGCACTAAAGTGAGGAGTTATGTCCTATTTCTGTAACAGCGTACTTTAAATACATTTATATAGTCTCAGACCTTACATTTAGCATATTCATAAAACGGAAATTATGTCTAATCATAACTTCATAAACATGCATACACCCCACTGCCTAACCTGCGACTAATGTACTCCAGGGCAAACAGACGAATAGGCAGGGTCAGCTTGTTACATGCCAAGTTCGACGAATAAGACAAAGGAACAATCTGCTGCGAAATTCTTAAACCATGTTACTGTATACTTTTCAGGCATTCTTAAATTTTCAAGATTAAATCTCTGAACATAATTGATTTAGATTTTGATCGAGATAGTTTTCTATTAATATTTGGGGTCAGTAGAATGTACCGATCTTGTACCACGAGCAAGGTGACATTTCACTCAAGACTTAATTACAAGTCAGATATTGACATTTCCTGATGAAGAGGAGTCGAGTAAGACGAGCAAGTCGCGGAGGAGCACACGTTAAACGTGATAATAACTTTGCGGAGGAAGGAGAAGAGATAGGAAATACATAACACGTGCAAGCTAATTGCTGACTGGTCTAAACTTACGTCTAATAAGGACAATTCTTTTGCACTACTGCTGCACACATCACCACCGTGGATCTCACAAGTAGTTCACATGGTTCATCATTCCCCGTGTACAGTGTACACTCATACAGTTCCAGCTCTTATCACAAACTGGCTATATTTAAACCTGTTTAAATGATTCATTTCCGCTTGTCCAGGAATTTAAACACATTCTCTCGCGGACAGTTCCAGAATTGTTGAATTTAGGCTGATCGGATGGCCAAAATGACGTCTGTGGACGACTTTTCCCAGAATGTAACCTAATATCATTGAGGACTGAAAGAAACTGAGTTCAGAGATAACTTCAAAAGTGAAACAGTTCAATTATACAACCCATTTTTTCATCTTCTAGTTTTAATTAGCCTTATGACTAATCTATGACTAATCGGCGACGTATCATCCTTTACTAATGTGCCGTTGAAACAACACTTTCTAATCCTCGAATCGCTTTATCGAGAACTGAAAGAGAGAGTTTCTTGTCAAATTAGCATGATAGCACACGAGGCACTTGATATCTCATTAAGCATGAAATTTTATTCCATATAAGGTGCTCGGTAAAATATTAATTTCATCATCCAGTATCCACCTACACTGTACAAGGCAACTGTACAAGGCAACTGCACTGCTGTTGTAATAATTCTGGAACAAATGTCCACATCTCATTATCTAATCTTAGCTTGATCAAACTCAAACCAGGAATTAAATCAGGCTTTTCTGGTGATTATTATGAGCTCGTTACCTACTTTAAACTTGAGAAAGCGATCCTCTCAAGCAGAAGAAATCCTGTAATCACCTCTCCTGACCCAGGACAAGACGTTTATTGTGAGTTAAACAACTGCCACGCCCGACCCCACAGGCCGATTGATCGAATTTCAATCATACGGTGATTTTGTAGTATAATCGCTACTGAGAGGTGGCTCACTAATAGCAATCAGTGTGGCATTTACACCCTGCACAACTTACCTGATTATGTCATTATATAATTATCTAATTAAACGAAGCAGCAAGCACACCCAGGGCTGTGTGGCTGTCCTAGACAATCCACAAATTGTTCCTCAACCTGGTGGTAAATAATTAGGTGACAATCATGTCTCCTCTGGTAATAAATCATTAGTTGTACTTAAACGGACTTGTATTGTACTACTTGTACTTGTATTTAGATCTGATCTTGTACTTGTATACCATGTACAGTGCTTGTATTTGTACTCCATTATGTGTTATAGACAGAGTGTAGAGTGGACTGGAACAGGAACTAGACAACAAATTCCTAATGAGCTTGGTAAGGAGGGCTGATTACCAGGATCAATTAACAATTAACATAACAAAAAGAGGGAGACGATTAAGCAGGCCGAATGAGCGGCAAGCCTGGAGGAGTAGCTTGCTGAGAATATTTAGCACTGGAGTTTGGAGTGCTATGTCTATTGAGTAACGTTAGGTGAGCTGTTAGGTGAGCTGTACAGCAGTACCAATAATGTACAAGAAGAAACTGCAAGCAGTCCCGTACAACAGTCCCGTACAACAGTCCCGTACAACAGTCCCGTACAACAGTCCCGTACAACAGTCCCGTACAACAGTCCCGTACAACA
>JH153248.1:1865-16966 GCA_000226015.1 Mnemiopsis leidyi
CCACGTAAAACAAAACATCTAACTAAACCTACCTCATACCACGTAAAACAAAACATCTAACTAAACCTACCTCATACCACGTAAACAAACATCTAACTAAACCTACCTCATACCACGTAAAACAAAACATCTAACTAAACCTACCTCATACCACGTAAAACAAAACATCTAACTAAACCTACCTCATACCACGTAAAACAAAACATCTGACTAAACCTACCTCATACCACGTAAAACAAAACATCTTACTAAACCTACCTCATACCACGTAAAACTGGAAGTGTCGAGTTTGTACAAGCCCCGGACATGTTGCAATGTAAACTCGTTACAAGTACCCCCGTACAGGTAGAGGAACCCCCCACATTCCATCAGGAAACCCCCGACTCTCGGTCCTGGGTCTACTCCTGACGTACTTATCTTACTGCTGTATATCTGGACAGGGGAGAGTTAGCCGGCTAGCGCACATACTAGTAAGAGGTGTTCAGATGTGCTACAACAAGATAACAACTGAGAGATCTGGTGAAATCTAACATGGTTTTAGTGTCAGTATCTCAATCTAGGATACCTAGGTGTTATACCTAAGTGTTATACCTAAGTGTTATACCTAAGTGTTATACCTTAGTGTTATACCTAAGTGTTATACCTAGGTGTTATACCTAAGTGTTATACCTAGGTGTTATACCTAAGTGTTATACCTTAGTGTTATACCTAGGTGTTATACCTTAAGTGTTATACCTAAGTGTTATACCTAAGTGTTATACCTAAGTGTTATACCTAAGTGTTATACCTAAGTGTTATACCTTAGTGTTATACCTAAGTGTTATACCTAAGTGTTATACCTAGGTGTTATACCTAAGTGTTATACCTAAGTGTTATACCTAAGTGTTATACCTAAGTGTTATACCTAAGTGTTATACCTAAGTGTTATACCTAAGTGTTATACCTAAGTGTTATACCTTACTAGTAAGTGTTATACCTTGGATCCGTCGAGAGTAAGAAGGAAGAGGTCCCCGTAGTAATGGTTGATGCCGTTATCGTCCATACTGGCACCCCCGAACATATACCAACGCTCCTCGACCCTGCACCCGGCACACCCGTACCTGGCTCCTAGCGTGTCTCCTTCTATCGTACACTGTAACCATGTTCCTTCAGACATATAGCTGCAGTGACATACACAGTTATGTATTGTGTGTAGCTACAGTACAGACATATAGCTAGTAATGTAGCTCTGCAATAAAACACTCTACCCATCACTAACAATACAGTAATCAAGTCTATCTGTTTGAAATTGAGAGACATACAATGATTAAACTTGTTTAGTGTCAGATAGATATATTTTTTCTATAAGTTTTCCGGACTCTGTATGAAATTCTCGCTTATTAGTTCTTATACTTTTCGAGGTTGAAATCAGCAAGACACAGAACTTCCAGCAAATTGATAAAACATAATGAGCATAGTGCATACCTATATTGTGATAAGTACAATTTAGTTTAAATCACACATCTCACATCATCAAACAGTCCTGAGTTAACAAGAGTTAACATATTCATATATCACCATCAAACCGAATATAAGTTTCGCCTGGTAACTGCAAAGCTCGACGAAGTTTTAACTAGTTTAATCATTTATAATCACAGCTTACTTTACAACTTTATACAGTTAAAATATATAACATAAAACAATGACATTGCGATCAACACAAATTCTGCATATTTACGTTATGTTTCACGACTAAGTTTAATCGAGCTAGGCTCCATCTTACGACCCCAATAAAGAATAGCAACGTCTAAGCTACAAGTACGCCAAAATCTTGTGAAATATTCAACAAAACTTAAATCTTTTAATTAAAGCTAAACCATTGTATGATATTCCTGGTAAAATATGTCTGATAAAATACAATAACACGACTTAATCCAAACTTTCATTTCTACTGATGATGATCAGTAGCGAACATAAACAGTCTCAGCTATCTTCAGCTTCAGGTTCATAATCAAAGTCATTCTCATCAGGACTGTGTAGCCGCAGTTCCTCTAACACGTGATCTTCATATTCTTCTGTGTTCTCTTTGTAGTGTAGGGCTAGTCGTATCTGATAACAAGAATTTTCTTTTACCTTCAAATTGCCAATTTAACCATTATTTGTCAGAATTATCCTTATTCACAATCTAACTTAAAATATATTGCGTCTTCATGAAACAGCGTATTGACAAAGAGAGTAAGAATTGATTACACTCAGTACTTACCGCTTCACGGAATATCTTGACGACATTACTCCCATCCGCTGCAGAAGCAAAGAACATTTCAATATTGTTGGCTGTTGCAAACTTGAAGGATTTCCCAGCCATGTCAGGATCCTTATCTATTTTGTTAGCAACACAAATAACCGGGATTTTGGGACGGTATTTCCGCAGTTCTTTATACCAACTTGTTAGATTTTTGTAGGTTATCTGAAAATGTACAGTTTTAATTTAAATCACAGAAAAAACAAAACATCGAGAATTAAATTTCCCAACCCTCCAGGTAAAGTCTCGGTCAAAGCCGGTAGCTACCTTCCTGCTGACATCAAACACAAGAATGCAGGCCTGAGCTCCGTGATAGTAGGCAGAGTGCATGCTCTGGAACCTCTCTTGACCTGCAGTATCCCACAGTTCTAGCTCCACCTGGGGTTAGACAGGGATTACTTGGGAGCATCACTTCCGGATATCCAGAGTAAAGGTGACATTGGAAACACCATTTGATTCTAGAAGCTGTTAGAAGAATAACTCAACAACTACTTTGGTATTTGGGTCTTCTACTTTTGCACTTCTTCTGTTTATCATCTGCAATAGGGAGTGTGACCCACCTGCCGGTCATCTACAGTATCAACGTGTTTAAAGAGAGTAAGAGCGTATGTAGAGAGTTGCTGAGGTTTGTAGTTGTCCTTGAGGTACCTCTCCACTAGCTTGCTTTTCCCTACTGCACTGTCTCCCAAACAGATCACTTTCACTTTCTCTTTCGCTGCCATACCTTTTTATAAGAAGTTAGAGTAGTAAATATCAATTATACCACATGTAGACATTTGTAGAGTTTATCAATAAATAGAGCAGTTGATTCCTATTTTTATGCTTGAAATCAGAGAATTGTGAAATTATGGAGACCTTTTACTTCTGTAATTTGAGAAACAGTTCATTAGATGAAATGAAGATGGAAATAAAACATTTGGGTCCGGCTCAACCGATTATAAACTTGTTATTAGTTGATCAGGAAGTAGCGATCCTTCATAATATATATAAATATAATCCTCTTAACTTGCAATCTTTATTTAATAATATCACGATAGAAATAGACTGAATTAACAGCAATAGGTCAATTTTATGTAACAGCAGCCCAATTCAGTAGTTTGTTCTGAAAATCCGGATTTAAGAAATGAGAGCACTCCTCATTCACTCACATAGATGGGAATATACAATGTACACTGCCAATGTACATTGGTCTTAATAGTCAGCCATTCTGCATAGTTTCTTCAAAAATGTCAAGTAAATGATCAATTATTCAGTACATATATCAGAATAGAATGGGTTTGAATCAATAACAATATCATTCATATTATATTAAAGAATATACATAACAAACTCTCTGCAAAAAATTGTGTAAAAATCAAATTTTCTGTCTGAAATCTACCTTGTCTTAGTGAAACCCCACTCAATAAATATTAAGCTGGAAGAAACTCTGAGAGATAAACATTATCAGCAATACCATCACAAGAATTAATGATTTCGTCACATACATCTTCAACAAGATCAACAACTATGTTGTCGACAATATTATTGATCGTAGCCCATGGATCAAAACCTCGAATTTTAAAATGCTTTGTAAGCCGTAAATACTGAAGCATGGCTTCTCTGTAGCTTTCAATTTGACGAACTTTTTGCCCAGGAAGCTTTAGGTTAGCCAGCCCAGTTTTTAAACAGCTTCCTTGTAAAGAGAGGGGATAGTTGCTGGATACTAGATCAGCACTCGGTAAAAATATGGGTGAGCCATCCTCTTTTATGTTTAAAGGATTGCTATACTGCATGTGTAGCCATCTGCTTCTGATATCCTCATCTTCTTTCTGTATTTCTTCCAGCTGATTCAAAAGTTGAGTCATAGTTGCACTCATTTCTTTACTTTTAAAGTTTGCTTCTGCATGTGGAATCTCAATTGATATTGGTTTCAGCTCTTTGATCTTATCAATTGTTTTATCGATGCTTAAAGAGTTTTCAATTGAATGAGTATCGTTGGGATCTGGGAATGAAGGACCTCCTTTACCAAGTTCATCAATCCAAGCTTGACGAGCTAGTTCTCGTTCTGTTATGAGAGGTGTTACTTTTCCTCGAATTTCTAATGTGTCTGTTTTTAATTTCGGAGTAGCAGATGATGGTCTAGTTGAAGAGTTTGAGGGTTTCCCTAAAGGTCTCTGTCCCCTTGTGACACCTGCAGACATTGCTCTTTTGTAATCTGTATTATATCTAGAAATATTTCCTTTGGACTTTGGTTTAATGACTTTTGAACTTGAGGGTTTAGATGATGGAGCTTTTTTGTTAATAACAAGATTTTTCTTTTGAGTAGTTGAAGATGGCAGAGAAATCTCTTTCGCAGACAAGTCCATCTTTGACATTTTGTTAACAAGGAGGGATTTTATGGCAGCTTTTAGACTATCATTCCTGTCAGGACTTAGGGGAGCTCCAGGGATCTGATGAACTTTGTCTGTTATATTGAGTTTTCCAACTGGACTTAACATAATGCCATTTGTGAGACCACCACGAACAGAAGAAGACACAGGTGAAGTAACTGTTGAAATTTGCATGTCTAGCAACACACAAATTTGCTTAAATTCTGCAAGAAGCAATTTCAAATCACCTCTGATTTTCTTTACTAAATCTGTCATGTATGTTGAGTGTAGGGTGCGTGATACCCTTATGAAGCTATTCAAAGCACTCATTAGGGATCTGTATGCTGAGTTCATGTGGCTAAAAATGTTGCTCTGTGTTAATACAATTGTCCTATGATTGAATGCTGTTCGTTTTAGTTGGTCAACCATTTGAGAAACATGGCGTTTTGTATTATACAGCAATCTGCATAGATGTCTTCTTTGCTCTTCAACCCTACGTTGGAGTCTCACTTCAACTATTGGGTCAGGATACCCTTGCTTGCTGATGGGCCTACCAAGATCAGTGTATGCATGTCCTAAGTTGTCGATCATCATGGATATAGATTTGATACATTTGCTGGATGGTGAATCGGATTCTACAGATGGGATATTAACTTTGAGAGACATTGATTTCTCAGCATTGTCTACTTGGCTTTTTCTTGATCCAGAGAACCTAGCATTAAAATCATGAGAAATTGATCGTCCTGGGCTATGAGTATCATGTACCCCTTGATAACCATGCTTTTTGGCACTATTAGAAAAAGCAAGCTTAGGAGGATTGAGGATTTTCTTAACTTTTACTTCTTTCACTGGAATGTGGTCCAAATCATCATCCTTAGGAAAATTCCCCAAGCGGATATCCCTTTTAGCCAAAAGCATTGCTTTTTCCATTGTATTGGTGTAATCATGTCGATTTTCTATACCATTAAAAAGCATCGGAGATGGCTGCCTAGTTGTAGGCTTGTTGTTATTTTCAGCATTAACTCCCTCAAGATTAAACTGAAAAGAAAATGTGTTATTCATAAGCTTGTCCAGCACTGCCAACAAAATACATTCATAAAAGCATCCTAACCCAATTGACAATTCTAAAAATGCTTTTGATCATCCAATTTGCCTTTTGAAATAAACAGTAAAGGAATGAATTGTTATGAAAATTAGGTACCTTGAGTTGTTCAGTTACATATGGCATCAGTATTTTCACATTTCAAATCTCATTGCATCGTAAGATATCTGTAATTCTGTGCTTAGGTAATTCAGGTAAATGTGTAATGTGATGGAGAAAATGAATAATAAATAATAATAAGGACATTTGCCTATGCAATCTTCCTCAGTTTGACTCAGCTGAACGACAAGGAATGCTTAATTACGGTTAAATGAGGAGGGACAAAGATCTAGAATCTTCCAGGTGCCCCTTCAGCACAACTGGGAACAAATGTAACTAATGCAGATACCCAAATACAACTCCGAAAAGTATGGTAAGGTTTAAATAAGCATTATGATCTGTAGAAAGCTTGAATCTTGGGTTGGTGGAGTAGTGGTATCTACCCCAACTTTCCATGCAGGATATCGGGGGTTCAAGTCCCAAATCCCCCAATCCTAGAGAGTGCAGTAAGGGCATTTGCCTGTGCAATCTTTTTCGGTCATTCAGCCAAATGACCAGGAATCTGTGATTGAGGGTTAAATGAGGAGGGTCTCTGTTAAAAGATCTAGAATCTTCCAGGAGCCTCTTTAGTATTACTGATAAAGCCTGGGTACAGGTGAAACAATATACAAAATACAGATTCTGGTATATTTTCTATATCATACTTATTTTAATTCAGACACTCCAACAGCCACATGTTACACAATTACAAGTGTAACGGCCAATTACAGGAGACCGAATGTACAATTATTCATACACGCCAGTGACGGTTAAGGTAGTATATACTACACTTTCATTGCCCGAGACTTCGCTGTAATGGGCAGCTACTCATTTAACCCTCAGTCACGACTTCCCAATGATTCGACTGAGTCGACCAAAAAGGTTGCACAGGCAAATGCCAACACTTAACCAGGTGCCTTTTCCAGCCACCTCTAGTGGCGGGCGCCAAGCACGAATAAGGGCTCTGATTGGAGCAAGCAAATGCCCTTAGTGCACTTCTCTAGGACTGGTAGACACGGGATTTGACCCCCGACCTCGTGCACGGGAGCCGAGAAGGTCATTCAAACACCACCAGCCCATATAAAAACAAATCTGGAAAAATCTTTTTAATAATTTCTAAAATATTACCCATAACTCCGTGCTGTATCAAATGCAAATTAAATGACCTTTATCAAAAGCAAATCAAATGATCTGATGGGTTAAAAGGAATCTGATTTATATAAATAAGAATGTTATGCTAGCTATTTACAAAGCTCTTATAAGACCCCATTTTGAGTAATGTGTCCAATTGTGAAATCCAGTAGTGGCTCATGGAAACTTGGCATGGCAACTGTTTTGAAGCTGAAGACCATCCAGAGGCGGTTTACCCATCTAATTGATGGGTACTCTTCTCATATCCCTGCAGCCGACAACTGGAAATCCTTAATTTGACAACGCTGGCCCAAAATTGTGTCATTCAATAGATGTTGTAAAAGTGCTTCTAAAATAAAGGGGGTTCTTTTCCCCCGAAGCGAGTTATCTATTTTGGAACAAGCACCCTCAAGAAGTAAAAAATTCTACAAATGTTTTCAGCTTAAAATGGGTAGAAATAAATAAATAACAAATAAGGATGCAAGCATCATGTCAACTAATCTCCCAAAGTATATTTAATTCTAAAAAATTTTGACGAGATTATATCTGTCTAGGTGTGTAGTATAGGGTTTTCTTCGTAGTTTTTTTTTAAGAAATTCAATAAAAATAGACAATTACACCTTGAATACACAAATGACCCTATATAAAAACATCTATATACCATTAAAAAAGAATGATAAAAAACACACTAATGTACATAAAACTGTAGAAGGTTTAAATCCAATTCTGCTATAGCTGTTACCCTACTTTTCCTAAAGCCACGCATAGCCATTAAAGTTGTTTTTAAAAGTTCTATGCGAAGTTTCCTTCTAAGAAAGCCCATAACATGGCTATATGATTGGTCCAACTTGACCGAGAGTTTCTGTGCAAGGCGCTTAGTAAAGCGCTTGCCTCTGGAGCAAGGCCACCAGTGGTAGAAAGGACAAACGGTGTAAAGTTTGCCTTATCGATCTGAAGAACTCTCTGTAGGTACTTTGTCTTCTTTTCCCTCTCGTGGGACTGATACATGCTCTTGAGAGGCTTCTGTGCGTTTGATTGACTATTGGGGTGCAAAACCCTTATGTCTATAAATGTCTTATCAAGCGCACTGTAAAAGCCTCTACAAGAGATGTCCAGTCTGGCATCTTGCTTAAGTGTTGTTCCTCGTAGTTTTAATACTTTCAACACTACTATTATACAAATAATTTGAGTGAACATGGTATCAAAATATATCTGTCTACCGTTTTAGCTTTAGCTGCGTGAGTCGGGCATCACCGCGACAAAAAATTGAAATTCAATCAAATAGCTAAAATACAAAAATTCAAAAAATTAAAGAATCCTAATGTTAATAAGCCTTTTTCTAGCTATAAAAGGGGGGCGGCTCGTGGGGTGTGGCTGGCGGCCGACTAGGGTTGTCGAGATGTTACCCGACCCGCGCGCGGCTCGCAGTTTGCGTTGCTGCTCTAGAACGTTAGACGTATATCATCACGTCAATCCTATTGCTAGATGTTGCCTAGCCCCACTACCGCAAAGCGGCCGCCTCCGGCTACAAAAAAGTTTGCTACACGTTGCCTAGCCCTGCTTGCTGCTGCCGCGAAGCGGCAGCTTCCGCCACACGCCGCCAGCCGCGCGCCGGGTCACAACGTGAAACAAAAAAAGATGGGTTATCAGTTTTATTGTATATGACATGTATGAGTTAGTCTTCGAGGTCGGGGGTCGTATACCACACTTCAATACTTCATGTTGTCACACTAGGCCCTAGGGGATGGCAACTTGCTTTTTCATTTTTGTAGCCGGGCTAAAATTGGACGAGAAATTGATTTAGAATAGTCTCGAGGTTCAAAAATTTTTGGTTAAGTGTCATTTCTGGGGTGGTGGCCACCACTTTCATGGGTTGATTTCGATTTACTTTTATCATGAATTATAGCAATCAAAAAATGAAATTATGCTCCAGTAAATTTTGATCTGGGCTCCAAATTTTCAATTTTAACACAGTTAAGTTGTCGATGAAGTTCAAAAATTTCTCATAAATATCACTGATCTCGTTCATCTGTTGCAGATATTGCACCGAGTTTATGTTTGCTATCCTGGGATGAAAAAAGCAAAGTAAAGAATGAAAGAAAATTTCTGGGAAACTAAAAAGTTCTTCTCAAAAGATAATCTGCACCCATGCTGTAAATAAAATCTTTGTTTTCCTTGAAATTATTGTTTTCCTTTTCTTTGATTGTAATTGTAATTAGAACATTTTGCATCACAATATAATTTCCGACTAAATTATTTATCAATATAAGAAGCTGCTCATTGTTTAACCAGTACGATAGCAATATACTAACCAAGTGATATTTCACACAGGATTCGAGTGTAATGTTTAGAAATCCTAAAATAATCTATTCTTGGCCATATGGACAACATTTTTGCAAGTATTTACGGAGAAATGCTAGTTTTGGTGAAGTTCACCCTCTTTTTGAAAGTCTTATAGCTGGCAACAGGGCTGCTCTAGCTAGAGCTATTACCTTATCTGAATCCACTCTCGAAAGACACAAGCAAGAATCAGCTCATTTGATGTCATCAGTTTTAAAGCACAATCTGCAAAATAGGTCACTTCGCATCGGAATCTCTGGGCCTCCTGGGGCTGGGAAGTCCACTTTCATTGAGGCAATCGGATTGCATATAACCGAACTGAACAATAAATTAGCTGTTTTAGCTGTTGATCCTTCATCTACTAGGTCTGGAGGATCATTGTTAGCTGATAAAACAAGAATGCAACAGCTCTCAGTTGAAAAATTAGCTTATATAAGACCATCTCCTAACAGAGGGCACTTGGGTGGGGTAGCAAGGGCTACTAATGCTGCTATTCAACTCTGTGAAGCTGGTGGCTATAATGTTATAATCGTTGAAACTGTAGGAGCTGGCCAGAGTGAGATAGCAGTAGCTAACATGACAGATATTTTTGTTTTACTTGTACCTCCTGGTTCTGGCGATGAACTGCAAGGCATTAAGAAAGGTATTGTAGAAGTTGCTGACATGATTCTAGTTACAAAGGCTGATGGCAATTTGAAAACAGCTGCAAGACTGGTCAAGACTGAGTACTCAAGAGCTCTAAGGCTGCTCCGTAACCACGACGATACAAGTTGGAAACCATTTGTCCAAACTGTATCATCAATAAGTGGGAAAGGTATATCAGATGCATGGAGCGATATGCTAGAGTTTCATCAAGAAATGATTTCCACTGGAAAGTATCAGGATAGGCGTAAAAAACAACGAGTTACATGGTTATGGGATCATGTTCAAGATGAACTTCTGGAGCATTTAAGAAAAGACACTTTAAATGCCAAATTTCAAGAGAAATTGGAGGCTGATGTAAGAAATGGTGTTATTTTGCCTAGCACTGCTGCTCAGAAACTACTTAATCTTTTCCTGAAAGGAAAAGATAACATATCATGATGCTTTAAACTTAGGTTAGGATATAGTGACTAGTGAATCATTAAGGTTTGTTTAGTGTGTTATGAATCTTTAACAGATTTCTAGTGTATCAAACAACCCATTTTTATCAATGTATTTATAATATAATGTAGTTTTGCAGGTTGTATATATTTAAAAATGTAAATCTTATTAAGGTATCTTCCTCCCATACCTTTTCTATGAATTTGTGTTCAACAAGAAATGTAAATTATGGTTTATTTAGTTATGCGCATATGATCAATTGGTAACTTAATGTAGGTTGTATCATAGATTTAAAATATTGATGCATTATACTAGGATGTAATTCAAAGACATCACTTTCCCTGCTCAATGACTCTTACTGCTGAAGCCTGTGGTGGACCCAATCCTCTAGTGTCATTAGCTAACACCTACCGAGCAGCAGCAAGGTATCTGAAAGGCTTAAACTTATAGTAATTCGAATTAGAAATCAAACTTTGATGAATTTTACTGTTACTTCCCTGTAAGACTACAAAATGTGACTGCAAAAAGATTTTTAGGGAACTTTATAAAGTAAGAAGTTCCCTGAAAAAGTAAATGGTTGCATTTCTTAGTCAACAGTCATAAAGAGAAAAGTGACTTTAAGATTAGAACAGTTTGTAATTGTAATTACAGTTATGAGACTAAATAACTAGCCTGCTGTTGTTGGGTTTGATGAAATTTTTTTTGAATTATTGGTAACGATTTTTCATTTGCACATCAAATTGAGTTATATCAACTTTTTTAGGGCAGATAAAGTATTCTCTCAGAATGGGCAGGGTTGTGGTTCCCATGACATTTCAAATTTACTTAAACAAGTTGAATATGTAAAGCCAAAGTCTACTTCAACTGGTATGGAAAGTAAATTTTGAAAAATATGTTGTCATTGATACATTGGCCTATGTTAAGATTCTATTTGATTCATAGGCCAATGTTAAGATTCTATTTGATTCAATTTGTTGACATAGGTTTTTTATGAACGTGAACTATTGTTAAAAAAGATGAAGCAAAATCTTGCTTTGTTCCAGTTTCTGACAGTCTGCCTGATGGTACCCAGTTTCCACTTGTTCAAAGCTCCTCAAGACAGCCTTTGTTTAAACAAAAATCCCTAAACCAATCATGTAAGTCTCTTACATGGTTTTTTCTTATCTGTTGATATTAAACTCTATGAATAATTATACCTAATTTTGATAAACAGTATGCTTATCAATAAATCAGGGTAAAGGATGGATACCAAATTACTGGTTTGACCAAGTGTTGAAGTTTCAGAATTCAGTGTTGCTCATCAGATTCCTCTCGCAAGAGGACCTCCTTCACAGTATTTCTGGAGACCACATCAGCGATACTTGCAAGAAAGGCAGCTCTCTGATCAGAGACATGCTCAGAATAGAAACTTTTCTGCATGGTATAGTATTTACCAAAATTGTGTGAAAAAATTAATTGTCCTACTTGTTTTGCATCTTCTGTGTTGATCAGCAATTTATAATAAACAATTTCAGGGTCCAAAGATTCCATCCTGAGATACTTCTAAAAGTGAAGGCATCTGAAGTTGTTGATGTCGAGCTTTCTCACGAACTTGCCGAGCAATGGTTGAAAGATTTTCATCTTAACGATGTGATCAAAGTGGAAAGTCTATCCGAGGCTGAACAAATTGTAGAACAATGGATCAGAGAATTCAGGTTTATTTCTTTTCAAACATGATGACTTAATTTGCCTATTTCCCTTCAGTCTAAGTCCAAGACAGTGCTATATGGAACTTAAAACGTCCTAGATTTTATGGACTCAATGAATTATTTAAAAGAATTGATTTGGCATTGTGCAATCTGCTATTGGTCTTAGATAACTCAGCAATCAACAGGTTAGGAAGAGAAGCAAGTAACAAGTTAACTGTACAAGATCGTATAGATATGGAGAAGGTAGATTTGGAGTATGAGTACATTACGGAAATTCAAGATGCTTCTCCTGATATTGACATGGGCATTGACATGATCAAAAGAGGTGAGCATTAAATTAAAAACTTCAAGATACAAATCCTGAATGTCATTCTCATTTTCTTATTAATTTACTAGGAATTCCTCAGCTACTGTTTTATCTATCCAAAGATCAATCTTGTAGGGGATTTACTGTCAGCTATCTCAATATTTGAGGGTATTGTACAGAAAGACGCAAAGTGTGGAGAGGCATGGTATTACTTGGGTCTTTGTCATCAACAAAGTGAAAACGAACCTCTCGCTATCAGTGCCTTCAACAAGTATGTCACTATTTTGTAGATAAAAATAGAGAACCGAATTTTTGGGGATTGTTTCTACCATTTGATAGCATCAATCGATATCAAGTGTCTGTACCAAACTACTTACAAAAAAATTGACCCTTCCCAAAAATATATTTCTAATATAATATAGGTATTTACGTTACTTTTGCAGCTAATGTGTATGTAACAAAGAAAACAACTGTATCCCAGAGTAGAAGAAGAAGACATGTGTTACCCCTCCACCTTACTAGGCCTGGCAGCGAGCTATCTTAACGAGTACAAACACGCCTCCTCCACAGATTGTCTCGAGAAGTGGCTCCACGTCTCTCACCCGGCCGTTCTAACAAAGCGTAAGTTTCTTCTGCAGAGCTCTTTTTGTGTACTTTGTTGTGTGCCGTGTTCTTTCTCTGTCATTGCCGTGTTCTTTCCCAGTCATTTTGTCGAGTTTCTCTTGAAGGCCTGTACTCTGTAAGCTTTATTCTCGACATCACGTTGTTTTATGAATTTGTATCTTATAGGACTTCACACTCTCGTATTAAATTTTACAAATTTCAGGCAAATTTCTATTTCTTGTAGTCTGTTTTCCATTCTGCTCATTATTCTGTAAACCCTGATACACAAATTATGACCAGATTACATTCTCCTCTAATATTGGATTGTACACGTGACCAACCATGTGGCCAATACAAACATAAATCATTATCACTGAGAACTCCCGTCAGACCAGAACATGTCAGATATATACATGTGGTATCGCTAGTTGTCGTACTGACACTTCGTGTTAAGTAAGTCTAGTAAGAAGGAGGGAGACAAATGGTTTGAACTGTGTGTGTATGTTTGACTGAAAAAGCATCATAGTTGTATCTCTATCTCCTTTCAGAAGAAGGACCAGTGAACGCTGCTACACTGCGCACTATCTACAGCTCGCTGCAGCGCACCCCAAACACCGACACAGAGATCGACACTGCGCTTGGAATCCTGGCATGTCTCCTAGACGAGCCCCACGTTGCTGCGCAACACTTCAGAAACGCTGTCTCCCAGTCACCCCTCGACTTTATGTTGTGGAACCGACTGGGCGCGACGCTCGCTAACTCTGATAGGAGCAGTGAGAGTGTTGAGGCGTACAGACGCGCACTTAGTCTCTCGCCAGGGTACATCCGCGCGCGTTACAACCTAGGGATTGCCTGCCTGAATCTTCGTGCATACAGGTTGGTATAATCATGTCATAATTTCCGAATTTCCTGGTTAAGTATCCCAGTTGATTATAGCGGCTGCCGTAATCATTTCTCATGTAAACTAATTCGCTTAATTTTGTCGGCTTTTTTATAACACGTATATGGGGGTTCAATCTGCAATGACATTTGATACTGATTTTATCTTTGGCATATCAGTATATCAAATTGAGTGATGTTTGTGATTTGAGATCGAGTGTGACGATTCGTCACTCTGCGTACCTTCTTGTAGTTCTGCGTACCTGTATACTCTACATTTCTTGTAGTTCTTGTTAAATATTGTACTAGTACATAACTTCATGTCAGTGTAGTAGACTGACACAAGTAGTTGGTCTCTCTCTAAGGATAGTCCAGTATTTATAAGTTCCCTTTTTCCTAACTCATCAACATATATAAGACATCCACGTACCTACCAGAAATTTAACTTTTTGTACTTAAAATGTGTTAGTATCTAATTTACGTGTGTCTGTAACTTCTAGTTGAACACTTTTGGGATTCTTCAAAAATTCCTTTTTATTTTTGTTCTGTAGATCGCCACATTCTTTACATTCAGTGAAATATGAAGCGTTTGAAGTATGAGATGACACCTACATGACATGTACAATGTAGACTATATTTAGATGAGAAGTACGTGAGACAAGTAGATAGGTCACGTGACCCAGCCTACATATTGAAATCATGTCCCTACCTGTAGTTGTTATGGTATAATACACTCTGCAGAATTTAGAGTACGTATCGTAAACTTCACATAGCAGCTCAGTGTTACATCAGCTAGAGATTAAGTAGAGTGTTCTTTGTTTTATACATTATACAAACACACCAGGCTTTGTGTAGAAATGCATGGGTAATCTCATAACAAGTCTTATCTCTTATAGTAAATCTGATAAGAACTGATAAGAAGTACCACTACAAGATAAGAAGTACCACTACAAGATAAGAATTACCACTATAAGATAAGAAGTACCACTATAATATAAGAAGTACCACTATAATATAAGTAGTACCACTATAAGATAAGTAGTACCACTATAAGATAAGAAGTACCACTATAAGATAAGAAGTACCACTATAAGATAAGAAGTACCACTACAAGATAAGAAGTACCACTACAAGATAAGAAGCACCACTACAAGATAGAATAATAAGATAAGAAGTACAAGATAAGAAGTACCACTACAAGATAAGAAGTACCACTATAAAATAAGAAGTACCACTACAAGATAAGAAGTACCTCTATAAT
>JH153250.1:5325-36857 GCA_000226015.1 Mnemiopsis leidyi
CCTTGGTAAAATTCATCCCATTTCAGCTCTGTAGCTGGGTACAGACACTTACGATGCGACAAATAGACGTCGAGAAACCTCAGTTTGATATTGGCAGCGCAGCCACACCTGGTCGATTTTCTCTGTCATGTGACATGCAGGTAGAGCAACTGTATTGTGATGTTATATGTTGCTAGCACACCATGTCAACACTGGGCCGCACGCACATATAAAAGATTCCTTTCACTTTTTCATTCAAACTTAACTTGCAAAATTCCCTTAGTTTGTACATACATTGTTACGTAAAGCTACCTGTATTGAAATTGTTATGGTATATTGTTTTTCATTCAAAAACATAGTTGCTTTGAAGATCTCCTCTATTCTCGTTTAGGTCTTCGCCGACGTGAGCGAAAAGGAGAAATCTTCAGACTCGACAGCCCTAGTTTTTGTGAAGACAATTGCACCCACTGCTTCTCAAAACGGAGAAGTTGGGACAGCTTTCTCTATCGCTGCTAAGGTTTCCAAGGATGACTCTTCTTCTTACAGTTTTTCCTGGACCAAAGACGGAAACGCGTACCACACATACCAAAACAGGTTCCTTTACAATTATATCTACAGTAATAACCTTGATATCTAATATCTGTATGGGAAATCAAAGTTATGGAGACCTTTATGCTAATTAAATTGTAACTATGCGCTCGATTTAATGCCCGAATAAGGTTTCTTAACATGAACATATCAATACGAGAACGGTTTTTCAGCGAGGAAACTGAGTCTGGAGTCACCTACAAGGTATCCTCGGTTTCGATAACCGAACTGGCCCTTGACGACGCGGGTACTTACGTGGCGACCGTCGCCGTTTCAGACAGCTCAGGAAATGAGAAGTTGACTAAGTCCTTTACAAGTGTTCTAGTGATTAGAGGTGTGTAACTGGTTGTTAGCGATAAGATCTATTTGTTGGTAACTTTGTTTAAAGATCTTTGTTTGTTTTTTGTTTCTCAGTGTCTTGGTGACAGTATTTGACGGAATCTGTATTTGTTAGTCTGTTTGTCCCCTACCTCCACAATTAAATCCCCAGGTTTCTTCAAACAAGCACAAACAGCTACCGGCGCCACGTCCCTCACTCAAACAACAGGCTCTACGGCTACACTGACTTGTGTCTTCAAGGGAACTGTACCGAGTTCCGAACTTTTCACCTGGTACGAATTCTTTTTGTGTTAGAGAAGTTTTACCAAAACTTCTTTTATTTTAGTGAATCCCACAGTTGAGTCTTAGCTTTGAAGTGATGAAGTTTGATAGATATAATTGTAATCCGGTATACAGATTAAACATTGGTTGCCATTTGTTCTTTGTGAGCATTTTATAGGTAATGGAACTGGCGGATCCACCGCGGAACCGATCGGACCCGATCGGCTCGAAGAAATGTTTCCCCAAAACAGATCTGCCGAAAAGTCCGCCTGAGTCCGCCGAGTCCGATCGGATCTGACATCAACTCGTCGACAGTCCGCCGAATTTTGTTCATGTTCAAAAACTAGACTTAAAGCTTATAGTTCTGTGAGTCGGTGGAATAGTTTCTCCGCGGACCTGTTCCGCCAAAAAAAGTTGACAGAATAAGTCCGCCGCGAAATAAGTCTTCGGGATGAAAATTAACTGATACCGCCGCGGACTTATTCCGCCGTTGGCAAATTTCCCGCGGACTTAGTCTACCGTCGGCGGATTAATCATCACAAAACAGATAAATGCGGGTCGGTTGAATCCTCCCAAAATTTGAATTATCACGAACATCAGTAACATCATTAATTAACTGTCTAAGTTATCGTTGAGCATACTGAAATACACACCCTTTGACAAATATTTATTTGAACCATTAATATTATGAATAATAAAATATTAAAAGTCGTTCACATCAATTGTCAAGAATTACTAGTAAAACCAAGCTTTTTGATTCTAAAACCAAGGAGTCAGATAAGAAAAACCCAAAGGTCTCTCAGGGTGATATATCCGTCTAAGGTTCTAATGAACGAGCTGATTCGGGTAAAACTGTGACAAGGAACTTGTGTACGGTAGCCAAACGTTGCTTTCGGTAGCCAGGCGTTGTCCGGATATAGTTTGTGTTTGTAAAATATGTTTACACTTTATCTGCACTTTATTTAATTATTAACACTTTCATTCTCGGGAATCTTTTATTAGGTTCGAAGCTTATAGACTTAAATTTGTTTATAGAGTTGCTTACAGACTTAAGCTGTTAGTCTTGTTGGCACACAAAATTTGGCGGATTGTCCGCTAGTTGATGTCGGATTCGATCGGACTCGGCGGACCCATGCGGACTTTTCGGCGGATCCGATCGGATCCGCCAAAGTCCACCAAAACAAACTTGGTGGGACATTTCTAGGATCCCAGGCGGATAAAGTCCGCCAGTTCAATTCCCAACATTAAGGTTGCCAAAATGCCCCATCTGTGCTACCACAGTCACCTTATAAACATAGGTGTTGCCATGGTAACCCTTTAAGATTCTAAGATCCACTAGTGTCATCATCATAGCTGTTTAAGGAATATCATTTTTCATTGTAACCTACAAACCATGGTGCTGTCATGCTTACCCTAAAAACACCCGTATCTAACTCAGGACAGAAGCCGACTCTAAAACCGATCTGAACGACGAAGCGAACTTTGTTGTGACATCTAACACTGAGGGGGACTTGGTATACCGATATCTGGAGATAAAGAGCTGGCCACCTGGCTGGAGTAACAAGGAGCTCAAGTGCAAAGTGATGAAGAGAGCAGATTCCTCAGTCGTGTACCAGACCGATGCTATCTCGCTCTCAACCTCCAGTAAGACGTGGTTAATAAAAACTGTACACAAATTTGTCTTATCATTTCTTAGTGTATCAAATTTACCATTATTTAAACCGTAACGTTCCAATTTTCCACTTTCCAGTCTACTCTGTGACAATGGATGCTGCTCACAAGTGTATAGACGTTGGGAACGACCAGACGTTTACCTGTACTGCCAGTTTCCCGGATTCTATAACGAACGGTCCGACCGTCAGCTGGTACAAAGTTGTAGACGGAGCTGAGGACCAGCTTATTGAGGTTTGTTGTCCTGGCAACCAGGCACCACAGTCAGGTTCTACAAGATACAGAACTAGTCATCTTCTTTAAAAACGCGTTTAGTGTTTTTCTCTATAAACTTTCTTCTTAGTAGCAATCAATTTTCATATTCAGGATTTCTACTGAGAATATAATTCTTGACATGAATGTCACGTTCACCTTGATTGAAATTCACATCCGCAGCAATTAGTGATGAGAGGTTCAAGGTACAGATGTGTTCATGTGTTGTATGATGTATCGGGAGTTGTGTTATGTAGGCATGGGTGCTGTAAACTCTTCTGCATGATTAATCTGTTCTGTATTATTGTCATCAGTCATAGTTTTTCATATTACCCCTAAATTTAAGACGCTCTTATCGTTAAGTTAATAAATATCACGTCTTATGCTCTATCCTCTTAAAAATACCCTAAAGGTGTAAAAGTACTTCAAAGCACGGATTGCTCCTCAACGGAAACTTCTTGCATGCAATGCAATTTTTTTGGATTATAACTGTGTCCTTTCACAATCACGCTTTTGGTTCTTCTTTTTTAAATCGAAGTTTGAATATATTGGCTTTGCAGTGCTCGCACGAAAACATGTTTAATTTTGGATCTCATGGGCACTTTATCTTTATAATGGCTGTCTTCATCGGGACTCTCAAATAGAAAAGTTGCAATATATCAAACGGTCTCTCCGATGTAGATAAGGGCAATTTCCTGTTTAAGGAGGTAGATGATTAACAAATGGCAGGACGGAATCAGGCCCACGTGGAGGCGAGTGGGGTATGTCGTCTAGCGAGGAGTTTATCATTGGCTGAGAGGTGGTCACGTGACAAAGTCACCTGTTAATGGTTGTGGAAGAGGCGCACGGTGGACGGGTGAAGAGGCCAACCAACCGGTGGGCAGAAAGTGTCACGTGACATGGCTGGTTTGAGCGGGAAAAATTATTTTTATTTGCGCGTGCAGGCGTTTATGTGACTATACTCTTGCCCAATCTTTTTCTTTACAATCCAGAATCAGCACCAACCTTTGGCTGACAGGCACTTTTTGTTAATTCGTTTTTTTTTTCGTAGCACGTGTGTCACTCAAAAGAAAGGAAGTTTTTTCGCTCCCTCTGTACCGAAACCTCGCCCTGTTATCCATGTTAATGCCAATCTTAGATGAAAATTGTGAGGTTATTTGCAATTTCTTAATCAAGAAAGTGCAAATAACCTCACAATTTTCTTAACTCCATCCTGTTGCTGGTGATATTAGTGCTTATTTGCACTACAAGTGTGTGGTGTGGTCTGTAAATGTGTTTAATTAATATTCGACTAAGGGCCAAGGGTGATAAAGATTCGTGGCACCCGTTATCATATTAATAGACTCCGGGACCTTGTCACAAAATCCGTCCGGAATATAACTGTGTCTGTTATGGTTCTAGTCTGTTGGCTTGTTAAACAAATTAAATTTCAACAATTTTTTCCGGTGTGACAAGATGTACCGTAGAAAACATAATGAGATATAGAGATGTCGTTCTTGAAATTATGACAATACCGCTTTAGTGACAAAGACAAAAACTTTTCTGTAACCGTGCAGACAACACTGCCTTAGTAACCATAACAACATCTCAGGACGGAGACAGTTTTGTGGTAACAGGACTGAAAGATGGAACTACGTACAAATCCAGCCTCACCGTAGACTCAGCTAAGAGCACCCAGGCTGGGAGCTACTACTGTGTGGCCACCTACAATAGTCCCAACTACCTCCAAATCACCAAGAAGGATGATGCAAAGACGCTTACTGTTGTTGGTTAGTAACTTTCTTACACTTTTTTGTTAAATAGCTGTTTTATCCGATAATAAGTTTATCCGATGATAAGTTTAAATTTATAATTTTCCGAGCTTAACCAGATATATGTCTACAATCGAAGACTTCTTAATCTGTCTCCCATCTCAGAACTTGCGGATATCCCCAAGAAACAAGTTCTAATCGGAGCGACAGACGTTAAGTTCGAAACAACATTTTCGGGGCAGCAACCCCTCCTTGCTACCTGGATGAACGGGAATACGGAGCTGTCTGACGGGGTCGACTACACCGTGGTAAATGACGTTTCGGCGGCAAATGGTCCGTACACTCTCAGCCTGACGGTCAAGACGGTGTCGGATACAACTCCCACTAGTTTCAAATTAGTCGTAAACATGAGCCCTGACTGCCATACTTTGTTCACTAGCAACGAGTACACGAAAACCGCCAACCTTGAACCATTGAGTGAGTTTGTTTGTTTCTATGTGTATTAAATATATTTGTTCCGGTTGTGTTATCCTCTCGATCATCAGGAAAAGACTTTTGTCTGACATCCATTTTCTTTCCACAGCTGCTGAAATCAGTACGGACGCAACGCAATTCCAAGACAATAACGACTACGCGTTTGCTGGTTCTGATGTTAAGTTCACGTGCTCCTACACAAAACCAGTCGATCTAGACGCACCTACAGTCACGTGGACCGCTACTGCAACTAAGGGTAGAACAGCTATCGCCACGGGAACCCCTGACAACAGTGATGCTGCCAATATTGGGGTAAGTACTCAAGTACACCTCATAAAGACTTAGTTCAGGCTTCGCATCAGCAGGCCAAACAACGTTTTGTTATGTTAACTGGAGCGACAGTATAATTATGTAACTCTACACAGTGCCACTCACCAACAAGCGCACTTTATCGCGGCATTAGAATTTAGCACCAGCTGATGATACACTCTTATACCTCTCGAACAGACAGGAAAGGTGGTCATCACCCTATCTAGTGTGACTGTGGACGGACACAGCGGGACCTACTCTTGCAGTGCAGCCTACCCCAACTCTATCGGAACCAAAACTTCCTCCACCAGAACTCTCCACGTCCTAGGTTTAATTTTTGTCGATCTTTTCATTCTTCTACGCTCATTTCATTTTTTTGTTTTTCTTAGTGCTAACTGTATCTATCTAATATTTATGATTGCCAATCTTTATATATTGTCCTGAGTAAATCTTTATACCAAATACAATGCCATATACCTAATTTCCGAGGTACTTATTAGTTAAGTATTTATAAACAATATTGTTATTTTTGACACCACATATGCTATGACATTTCTAGCCGCTGGCACAGTTACCGCACTAACGCCGAGTTTAAACCAGGGCTTACTAAAATAAATAATTTCAATATCAGACTGCCACTTACTGGTACTTTGACCGTATTAATCTTATTTTTCACTAGGGTTTAAGCCGGTTGTAACCGCGTACGTTGGACAAGGCGGCAGTACTAAGCTGACTTGTACCTTTACTGGGAGAACTGGAGTTGTGACGTGGTCGAAGGGCGGAGCAACTACCGACTTCTCCTCCGGAACTTCTGCTGGGTAAATCATCGTTGTTATCCGGTTGATTATAGTTACTGAGAAATACAGTTTTGATAGCCACAGTTATAACAACATTTCGCAAGTTAACCCTCTAAAACGGTTACCTAACAACTTGTGAATTTACAATCAACTCAGTAACTTTTATTCCAATTCAATAAGCAACAATCTTCACCCCAGAACTTACGAGAACGGTGAGATTACAAGCGAGCTTACCATCACGGACGCTCAGCAAGTAGCGGACGAGGGTATTTACACCTGTACCATGGAGTATGCTGATGTCCCCGAGACTAGACAGCTGCAGCCCCGGCTGAGAATGATGAGTAAGTTCACTGTAACTGTATTGTGGATCACACTCACAGCTGTCAAAAAAAATTCCAGTACCTACAGTAAAACCTTTATTTACCTTGTCCCTCGATTTACCGGACTTTCTCCCTTTCCCCGCGAGGCCCGGTAAATAGAGGTTTTACTGTACATCACAGCATCTATATATTGTATCACACTATCTCAAATCGTTTCCTTTGATTGTTTCTATAGCCACAACGCCTCAATAATTAGCAACTCGCTTCAATCATTGTTGGGTAGAAATAGAGTGTGTCAACCGCCAAATCCCTCATTCACAATTGCAGTTATGGTTATACGACTTAATCATGTTTTTTTTTTCATCTCCGAAATAAATTCTCATCTCCAAAATCATCGCAGGAGTAACAGCTACTACCGTTAACAACGAGCTAGTAGGAGATTTCGACCTGGAGTGTACGACCTCCTGGGCGATTGCCGATCTCAGTTTCACCCCCACTGTCACCTGGAAATTTACTGATACAGACGGAGTGGAGAAAGCCCTCACTCTTCAAGAAGACCACTACAAGTACTCTGTAGCTAGCGCCGCCGCCACTGATATGGGCATCTACGAGTGTAAGATTGACTTTGACGGTGTACCGGCGACGGCTACTGTGACTGTTTATGTTCGATCAGTTCCGGTGCTCAGCATGGTAGCTGATCCGGCTGCTAACTTCCAAGCTCCCAGTACGGTGTTGTTTGGAGCGGGTGTTACTGTTACTCTCAGCTGTGTCTTCTCTGGAGATGCTATTGGCCAAGTGAGTAGATATTTGTGTGCTCGTGAGCTACACAACCCAGTTCTAACTGTGTTGAAGTTTTTTGTTGGCGTTTTTCTCAGATTCTGATGGTTACCATCAGTCAGTTATGGCCCATTGTTGAAAGAAACTTGCAGTGTCAATCCGCCCCACTTATTAGTTACTTATTTTCAGGTAACCTGGTTTAAGGGTGGTTCTATCATGACAGACCCTACTTTTTACGAGTTTCCAGCCACTGTCCCCTCCACCTATGGGGCAATCAGCACTGCTATAATAAAATCTGTAACTGACGAAACTCCTGAAGGGGATTACAAGTGCAAAACTTCTTACACCTCCGATAACAAGGTTAGATTGGTGATTAATTAAAGTTTCAGTAAAAAAGGTTGTTAGCTATAAGTTAACATTGTGTTTCATATCCTGGTGATATAGATGACTTAGTGATGGTACTGTACAAAAAACAGAGAAAATAAAATGCGTGTTTTCCAGGAAACAGAAAGCTCGGTGGTAACGTTGGGAATCGTCGGAGCTAGCGGAGTAGTTTCCTCCAAAGTGTACGCCAACAAGGGAGACCCAGTCACCCTGACTTGTAGTTACTACGAGCTAACCGGAGACAACAAACCTGCCGCCTGGACCGTCCCGGGTGTTGCCTCCCCCGTTTCCAGCAGTGACACTGGCACAACCAGCGAGTACTCCCTGGCATCCGCTACTGTAGATAACAATGGAGTGGTCACGTGTACCGTTACTTACTCTAACTCTCTAAGTAACACTGTTACTGTGACTCAGTATGTGAGGGACACTGTGTTTGAGAATCTTTACGGTGGAAAGTTGTACGGCCTTCTGGGACAGCAGGTTATACTGACCTGTACCGTACACGGTGATCAAATCCAACCTGCAGAAATTACTTGGAGTTACGAAGGTTTTTAACAGCAGTTAATTTTTTTATTAGTTGTAAGACTACTGCAGTCTTTGACAATTTAGTTGATATCTCAAAGTTCACACGTTCAAAGAAAACTAGATTTCCTATTAGTGGTGAATTGAAAGAATATGAGCCAATGATTTGAATAACAAATGCTTAAAAGCTTCTCTTTAAAAACAGGTGGAACGAAAAACACAGAGCCTTACTCTTCGGAGTCTACAAAGGGAACCCTGACCATAGCCCAGGTAGCTGAGTCAGACGGAGTTGCTCATACTTGTGAAGCCACATATACAAAAGACAACGCCCAGGCTTCCGCTACCCAGACACTGACAGTTCTGAGTTAGTTTCAGATTATTTTTAAGTTTCACTTTCAGTTAGATGTTTTGTCTCTATTTAGTTTCATCTTTAGTTTCGCTTTTATAGAACGCGGATTTGTTTGGTATAAAGTTCCCTTACATCAACCAGCTTTATAACATTACAAAATCTGCTCTAATTTAGATTTAAGAACATATTATAATTAAAGTTTCCTCATATCACCTTTTTTACATCACAACATCTCCTCTTACTTTGATTTAAAAAAACTTTCTTACTTACAACACCCAAAACAGAGACAACTGTGGAAGGAACAGCGACAGTCAACAAAGGAGCTGACACGACTTTGACTTGTAATCCTGTTGAGGCTGCGTCTTCTTACTCCTGGAAAAAGGTGTTTATTTTTCTCACTTCAAGCGTATTTGATTATATCTGGGCGAAAATTTACGCTCAGATACTAAGACTCGAAATTGGTAAAACTGCCCACTTATCGGATAGCAGTACTTTTGTTTCTTTAATTGCGAGTTTATCAAGAGTAACAATTTTCTCGACAGGGTACAGAGGTAGTGAGCGGAGAGACACAAAACACACTGACACTAACTGGAGTAGACTTCGCAGCTGCCGCTGATTACAAATGTGTTGTCGTGTACGACCATAGTCTCGGAAGTTTGGAGAGTCCTGCATTCTCGCTGTTTGTGCGAGGTGAGTCATTATCTCCTCATGTACTGAAATACTGAGTTTGGTTCACAAGGTCTGTTTTGTTATGGCCAGGCAGCCTTTATAAAGTGTGTTTATTAGATCTGGTTTCGTTGTTCAAGCCGTTAGACCTTTAAGGAATAAGTATATCGATCTTGCAGTAACTACAAAAAAATTTTTCCCGTCAGGTTTTGTAAGTTTGGTCCAGATTAACAAGCTGGGAGCTTACAATGAAATCGGAGAGACAATCACCCTGAAAGCAACAATAAAGAACCCTGAAACTCCAACTGGCTTCAAGTTATTCAAGGTCGAAACTGAGGATACGATCAGTAATAGTCCTACTCCTCAACAGAACGAAGATGGCGATGTAAGCATTAATAACTTACGATAATACTTCTTTGATTTCATATTCGCATCACAGGGGTGCACGCCGATGCCATTTTAGTGAAGCGGTACCGGCGTGGCGGCGCGCCGCGGCGTGACTAGTTTTTTTCAATGTATAATGTATGTCTGCAAACTGGCTGGGCTGTTACAGCAAATAAACGGTTTGTGTTATATTTCACGGTGCCGTTTGCATGTGAACTGTATAAGTATGTCACCCCAGAAAAGGTGAGCAGTAGTGAGTAGTAGTACACAATAATTTGGCGAATCTAAATAATTGTAGCATTATGCTTATAAACTTTTTGACATGTTTTGATGCTGCAAGAAATTATAAGCCATGAGCTTGGATCAAGAATGTTGACGAATGATTGTTATATCTGCAATATTTTTTCAAAATAGAAAAATTTACACGCCGGCGTGAAACCTTATGGCGTGGCGGCGTGTTGAAATCCATCGGCGTGGCGGCGTCCGGCGGCGGCGTGCACCCCTGTCGCATCACACAAGATATGTGGCAGAAGTTATTAAACGTTTTCGATTTGAACCTCTGACAATTGAAACCCTGTTCAAAGTTAATGTGCCAAGGAAACAATTTGATCCAACTCGCTTTTAGGCCATTAACTTTTATTTTGCAACATGCGTTCTTATTAAATCCCCGGAGTCGTTTAATGTCACTGAGCATTAAAAATATCAATAAAACCCGGCCACTTCTTCAGTGGGAAGTAGAGGTTGAGTTCGCTGCTACTGCAGTGACCGATAACTCAGCAGTTTTCAAAGTGGTTGTTGAAGGCAGCGGCAGTATTGAAGAGAGTATTACCATGGAAATTTATGGTAAATTTTTGTTTTGTTGCACAGTTTATTAGTATTAACTATAAAATACCTAATTAGTGATTTCTGGCTTCATCAACTTGAGTTCTCTATGACTGATCAGTTAAAGTTGAACTATTGACACGAAACGCCCCAGCTAAGTGTACAATGGCTGCTGTTGCGGACATCGCTTTATTGAACGGCGATCCTCTAGACCACATGGGCACTGTCAGTGGTCTGACTTGTGGGGGTGGAAAAACTAAATCTCTGATAGGATCCACCGAAGCTTCCTGTAACGATGGGATAGTTACTTGGACTCCGACCGCACAAGGACTGGCTCAACAGCCCGAGTGTATTGGTATGTCTCGTCTTATTTATCTTTTTAATTTGTGCAACAGGTTTTGGTAGATCATCGTAGGTTTTCATTAGTCTTACCTTTTATTTTAAGCTCAAATTTACTGACGATAGCTAAATATTTATATTTTCAGAGCTCGGTAAGTTGACTCGGGATTCGTAAGTAGCACTATATTCTAATTTACTACATACCACTAATCTAAATTTGATCGCTATTTTGTAGGATTATCTTTGCAGATTGCCATGAATTTAACAAACAAAGCATCGACAGTTTCTCTATATCTGATTAAAAACAAACAACAGCACTTCCCTTTTCACAGCGGTGGAAACAAACCCAGTAGACCAGCTTGTTGGAGTAGGTGAAGAGACGACAATGTCGTGTGTATCTATTGTTACTCCGGAAACAGTTCCCAAAGTCGAGTGGTTTACTGACGCTGGTGTAGTTCACACTGACGACAGTCCTACTGCTGCTCCCGAGGCTGGTGAGTAAAAGTCATCTCATTATTAATTTGATAAAACTTCATGAAAATGTCACGTGTGCTATTTAGATATGTCATTGGACTTAAATGTTCTTGTAACAAAAAATCTAAGGTAAAACCATGGACATGATCACAAAAAGTACGTTACCCTGACAACAAAAATTAGGCTACCATAAAATCTAACAAGCTGATTTCCCAGGTGACACAGGTCGAAATACCTATACAAGTCAGTACAAAATAACTGGAGCAGCAAATCTTATTGACGTGTCTTACAAATGTAGAATGTACACAGATTCAGATGTGTTTGTGGAGTCTGAAAGTGCTACAGTTGTCATATTTGGTAAGTCAATTTGTGAAGTTACTTATATTTATGTTCTTTGAAATCTCAATAAATTATAGCCTCGTTAGCCTATAACCACTTTTTTGTCCTGAAACGGCTGAACACCGTGTGTTCTTTGTTTTCATCGAATATCGTAAAATTTCATTGACATCCAGAGGCCAGCCGAATCGTATTTAGATTATGATAAAACCCAATTTTGTAAAATCGTGTAATTGTGATTTGATAACGTCAATGCACAATACAGATGAACAATGAGACAAACTTGTTCTCTTTCAGGTTTTGTAAGTTTGGTCCAGATTAACAAACTGGGGGATTATAATGAGATCGGAGAGACAATCACCTTGAAAGCGACAATAAAGAACCCTGGAATTCCAACTGGCTTCACGTTATTCAAAGGAGAAACTGAGAACACTATCAGTAACACCCCTTCTCCTACTAAGAACACTGATGACAATGTAAGCATTCATGACATTACACAAGCATAATGATATTTTCAATGCTTTCGGTGAAATTTATTTTAATATTTTGAAATAATGATATTTTCAGATCTCCAGTGAAACTTTATTTTGAAATATCCATGAGTAAAACTCGTTCATTACTTCAGTGGGAAGTAGAGGTTGAGTTCGCTGCTACTGCAGTGGCCGGTAACTCAGCTGTTTTCAAACTGGTTGTAGAAGTCAGCGAGAGTATTGAAAAGAGTATTACCTTGGGAATATTTGGTAAGTTTGTATTTTTTACACTTTTAGTCGCACAATCAAACTATACTTAATTCACGACTTAGTCATCAAATTGAGTCTTCTAAGACTGAGCAGTTAAAGCTGATCTAGTGACACGAAACGCCCCAGCTAAGTGTACAATGGCTGCTGTTGCGGACATCGCTTTATTGAACGGCGATCCTCTAGACCACATGGGCAGTGTCAGCGGTCTGACTTGTGGAGGTGGTAAAATCCTGGTCGGATCCACCGAAGCTTCCTGTAACGATGGGACAGTTACTTGGACCCCGACCGCTGGAGGATCGGGTCAACAACCCGAGTGTATTGGTGAGTTGTTCTGCAGATTTACGCAGATCTTTCGTACGTTTTCATAAGTCTTTATACCATACGTACGTTTTCATAAGTCTTTATACCATTCGTTTTAAGCTAATGATTTTTGGGGAAGTCTTGTGACGTCATAAATCAAAAAATTAATTGCGATTTTATTTCAGTGCTCGGTAAGTCAAACTCGGTATTTGTAAGTAGTACTTATCTTATAAATTGTACAAATTTTGTCGTTTTTTGTAGGATTATTATTACAGATTGACAAAAATTCTCGAAAACTGGATATCGACAGACGACAGTTTCTAGACAGTTGCTGTATTTTATCAACAAATTAACAGCAAAACTTTCGTTTCACAGCGGTGGAAACAAACCCAGAAGATCAACTTGTTGGAGTCGGTAAAGAGACGACGATGTCGTGTGTATCAAACCTTATTCCGATAATGATTTCTAAAGTCGAGTGGTTTACTGACGCTGGTGTAGTCCACACTGACGACAGTCCTACTGCTGCTCCCGAGGCTGGTGAGTAATAGTAATCTTTATTCTTCTTTAATAAAATTGTATGAATTCGGTGCTATTATAATACGTCGTCAATTATGCTGTATAACTATAACTATTTCACCATTATAAAAAAGAATGTTACCCTGACGACGACAAATACCATAACAACAAATACCATAACAACAAATACCTTAACAAGTTGGTTCTCAGGTGACACAGGTCGAAACACCTATACAAGTCAGTTCACAATAACTGGAGCAGCAGATCTTATTGATGTGTCTTACAAATGTAGAATGTTCACAGATTCAGATGTGTTTGTGGAGTCTGAAAGTGCTACAGTTGTCATATTTGGTAAGTGAATTGGTGACGTTACTGACATTTATGGTAACGAAACTTTTTTGTCCCGAAACAGCTTATAACCACCACATCGCCGGCTTAAAGCCGTGTTCTTAGAGTTCCTTAAAAGCTACATCGCATGATTGTCATAAAATATCTTGAAATTGAGTTTGTATTGCAACTTAAAGCCGGATTATAGCAGGCTTAAGACCGTATAAAAGAACTTGCAAAATTGTACCTGTTCAAATCGTGTAAAATTATGTAATCGTGATTTTAATTTCGATCCAGATACAAAAACAACCAAATTTATTCTGAATCAGGTTTTGTAAGTTTGGTCCAGATTAACAAACTGGGAGCTTACAATGAGATCGGAGAGACAATCACTCTGAAAGCGACAATAAAGAACCCTGGAAGTCCAACTGGCTTCACGTTATTCAATGGAGAAACTGAGAACACCATCAGTAACACACCTTCTCCTACTAAGAACGCAGATAACAATGTAAGCATTCATGACATTATGATAATGATATATCTTCAAGACTTCTAGTGACATTTCATTTTGAAATATCCATATGTAAAACTTGGTCACTATTTCAGTGGGAAGTAGAGGTTGAGTTCGCTGCTACGGCAGTGGCCGGTAACTCAGCAGTTTTCAAACTGGTTGTAGAAGTCAGCGAGACTATTGAAGAAAGTATTACCTTGGAAATATTTGGTAAATTTAAAGTTTGTTTATACATCTAGCCACACGATTAGGTAGCAGTTCATTGATGACTTGGCGACTTGCCAACTTATCAACTTCTTACTTGACAGATTTACATTTTCTATAGCTAATCAGCTGACGTTGAACTTATCCCAGCTAAGTGTACAATGATTACTCTACCGGAAGTTATTGGTTTGAACGGCGATCCTCTAGACCACATGGGCACCATCAACGGTCTGACTTGTGGGGGTGGTAAAATTCTGATCGGATCTACTGGAGCTTCCTGTAACGATGGGACAGTTACTTGGACCCCGACCGCTGGAGGATCGGGTCAACAGCCCGAGTGTATTGGTGAGTCGGCGATAGTGTGACATACTCGAGTTTTTTATTTGTTCCGCAGATTCAGGCAGTTCTTTCGTACGTTTTCACTTTTCATGAGTCGTCATATTAATCGCCTCCAGCTTAAATCTCCTAAAAATAATAATTTATGGGATTGTTTGCTATGCCATTAATCAAAAATAAAACAAAACTTTTTCAGAATTGGGTAAGTTCACAGGGGATTTGTAAGTAGCAGTAATATTGTTTACTACCAGTTATCTAAATTTTGTAGAATTTTTATTATTGATTACAATTAAGTCTCTTTATCTGATTAACAACAAAACTCCCTTTCCACAGCGGTGGAAACAAGCCCAGTAGACCAGCTTGTTGAAGTAGGTAAAGAGACGACGATGTCGTGTGTATCTTTCTTAACCCCGATAAAGATTTCTAAAGTCGAGTGGTTTACTGACGCTGGTGTAGTCCATACTGACGACAGTCCTACTGCTGAGGCTGGTCAGTGAAAGTCACGTTACTATTACTTCAATGAAACTTCATAAAATAAGTGCTATTTTGATACGATGTCAATTTTAAGGCAATAACACCCGAATACTACAACACATTTTATTTGGTACTGTTTTTTTATTTCTTCGGTTTGTTTTTCTTTCGTTTAGGTCTTTGTGGTAGGACACCATGGTCACAAAAAGTACGATACCCTGACTGCTAAGAGTATGTCACGATAATAAGTTGTTTTTCTAAGAGTATGTCACGATAATAAGTTGTTTTTCTAGGTGACACAGGTCGACACACCTACACAAGTAGGTGCACAATAACTGGAGCAGAAAATTTGAACGAAGTGGCTTACAAGTGTAGAATGTTCACTGATTCAGATAGTTCTGCGGAGTCAGAAAGTGCCACAGTTTTTATAGTTGGTTAGTAAATTGTTTAAGTTTAAGTGGTAACTGAAAAAGCGGACTAAATAATTGACTGTAGTGATAGTTAGCTTTGATGATTCAGTCCAAAAAACAAGATCGTGAAGCAAACAAAATCGTACGGCTGATCCAAGCTGATATGGTTTTGCTCTAAAATAGAATACAAACTCGTGTTATGTTATGAACTTTCAGGTATCAAGTCGTTTACTCCTACATTCCCTGGCCTTTACTTTGAGAGTGATGGTAGTGGAGATCCCGAATACTCAGAGTCCGCATCTGTTGCCTTCGAGGTTAGATTCTTGGACAGTCGCTATGTTCCTCGAAAAGTTGAAAATTGAAATTTTTCCATGAAAATTTTATCTAAAGCTAAAAAATTATCTAAAGCTTAAAAGAGCAAGATGAGTAATTGTTTGTTTGCTGAATGTCGTCTCTCTAAACTACTGTCTTACCGTCCTTTTGCTGATACCCAAGTTTAGTACCTCGTTTTGTAACTTCCCTATCTTATACTCAAAACACCAGGTCTACGTGGGTCCGGATATCTCTACAGCTACTGGAGCTCTTATCAGGCCTGACGGACAGGACTCGGAGGTTGCTGATTTCACTGCTGGAACTGAATCAAACAACATAGTAAGTGTTCAATCACTTTTGGTTGCTTAGGTCGGACCAGCCAAATATCATAGTAGCTGTTTAAAAGTGTATTACTGCATTCATCGGGCGAAGCATCCTGTTTAATCACACATATAGGATAAGCGTTGCTGTAACTACTGTCCCCCATAAGAAATGTTCAGCATGAGGGTCGCCTTCATTCTTTTATTTAAATCCGGTTGAGTTTTATAAATTTGTCCTTTTTGGGTCGGGTTAACTTCCCCCTTGCAGATCAAGTATACCTACAACATAGCTGAAGGGAATAAAAAGTCCGGGGAATACGAGATTTCAGTTACATACAGAAAACCGGTCGGAGCAAACGGGGCTGAACAATACACCGCAAAACACGCCCTGACTGTATACCGTAAGTCTCGCTCTCTGATGTCATCATTTTAACTTTTCGGGTATTATTGACCGCTTTCAAACCACGTGAGTTGCTTTATTTCGAACGGTGAGTCCAACTTATCTCAGAGTTCTGTAGGACGGAAGCACTGACAGATGCAGGTGGAGAGAGCTCATGGAGCCCTACTCCAAAGGTCGAACACCGAGGATATGCTACATTCAGCTGCGGTTCTGATGATAAGTTAGTATTGATACAATCTTAGTTAGCAATTTATATGATCTTAAGACAAGCTTGTTAATAATTTTTTATAACCAACGAAATTTCAACATCTTCCAATTGACAGCGTTCTCATAATCTTTCTGACATAGTCACTTCAGGATCGCGATAGGAGACACGGTAGTGCAATGTCTGATGGGAACAGAAGCGTTCCAGTTCGAGACACCGGACCCTGCCCCACAGTGTGTACCAAAATCTGACCTGATAGAAAAGTGCGGGAAACTTAGCCCCCCGCTGAACGGTGACATCGTCTACAAAGACGAGAATACTGCTTACTTTACGTGTGACACGGGTTACACTCTTGTGGGAGCTGAAGATGTAAGTACTTAAGTAGTGCTATTTTCAAACTAAATAAGCGTTCGACACTATAGTCAATAGCAACCCACTGGAACTTTCTATTTTTGGGTCTTGCTAACTGCTACTAATATCATAACTATATCATAAATTAACTATAAGTTGTTCCTAACGAAAGTGCTTGTTAAAAATGAAGAAAAGAAAAGCGATAAGAAAAGAAAGAAAAGAAAAGCCATAAGATGAACTTATCAATTTCTTAAAATCTCGAAACATTTTCTCCAGATTCTTTTTATTCTCAGGAGTACACTTGTAACGCTGAAACGAGGTTCTGGTCTATCATTACCATGGACAATCCCACTGGTAAACCTCCCTATTGCCAAGGTAACCAAACTCTTATTGAATTGCTGAGCACAGGTTGTGTCAAACTTCTGAGGCTAATTGAAGATCGAATCGATGAAACTTTTTTTATTACTTGGGAGTACTCACTCAAGACAACCAATCGCTAAACCAGGATCTATGAATTGGCTTTTTTTTGGGATGAGCACGCCCGAAATTCGCGTTTTTGAACTAATCGACGGCTCCCGACGCTAGTTTATCTAATTCTTACAAGACATCTCCCTAGCTACCAGTGCAGCAACCAGTAGATATGTGGAAGTTTCTGACTTGAAAATGACTGTTACTTCTAATCTATGTGCTGACGGAGCTGGAATCAGTCAAGTTGAGGATGCTCTGAGAAATTATGTTCAGGATCAAAATATTGTTACTTGTACCACTGGTGGTTATTGTTCATGGGGAGGGTTTTCATGTACCCACAACGCCAATGTTCTTACGGTTGGTTTCAGACTGGCTCAAACTCAATCTCTGAGTGACAAAACCCTTGTGACTGCTGACGGAGATAGGATAAAAGCGGACCTTGTTGACAAGGCAATCCCGGTTAACACTGGAAAGAAACGGGAAACACAAACAGCCACGGTAACCTCGGTCACGGTGGCGACTGAGACAACGTGTTCTAGTAGCACTGTCGAGGTTGATAACTCTTGTACTTTATGTCCAGCCGGGTGGGGTGTAAAGGACGGCACCTGTAACGTGTGTGCAATCGGTTCCTACGGTACCGAAAACAACCAAGTCGCTTGTACTCAGTGTAGTGACTCTAAAACAACCTTCAATGTTGGCTCTACCGCTCAATCCGACTGTAAAGAAGAAACTGACATCTGTACGGTTCCGGTCTCTGACGAAACCGCTACCTATTCTCCTCCATCCGGATCGAGGATTCCATTCAACACACTCATAACTGTTTTCTGTGCACCTAATCACGCTACAGAAGTCAACGTTGAAACTTTCTTCAGATGTGGAACCGCCCCGCCTCAGTGTTATGGTTTGATTTTTGAAATGTGAAACATTTTTCCGAATTTTTCACCGATCATAAAACCATGGCAACCGTATGTCCTTTTATGTTCCGACTCAAATAGTAACATCGACTTTGTCCCCGTAGAGAACTGTGACTTGGCGGATATGAGTACGGATGATCTGAAAGCCAAGTTTATACACGCTGAGGACGTGATCTCAAAAAGTTTCCTCAAACACAAAGAGACCCTGACAGTGGCCTGCATGTCTGGCTACGTGATAGAGGAAGATGAACCTTCTCGAGTCTACACATGTACCGCTGGTGAATTACCTGCCTTCGCCGAATGTAACGGTCAGTTATTCACAATTTTAATCTTAGAGATGTAAATTCTAATCTTAAAATTCGTTCATATCTGTCAATTGATCGTATACTGGTCCAGCTTATCAGCGGAAAGTTTTGTTCAGGATAGTTTTTAAACTATATAAAGTGCTTAAATAACATCAAACCCCGTCTAAAGTTGTAGTGATATTGACTGTGTGACATTTCAGAGGTAGAAGGATCCCGAGTGCTCACAGTTGTAATAGTTTGTGTGGTGCTATTAAGTATTGCAGTTATCCTTCTCTTTCTCTTTATCATTGTTCAGTGGAGGAAAAAAAAGTATGCTGCGAGCTACAAGTAAGAAATCTTTTTATTTGAACTTGACGTCATAAATTTTCACCGTAATCACTATTAGTCAGAACTTGTCCACACACGAAACGCAAACCAAAAATAAAGTTCCGATTCTCTTAATCATCATTGGCTTTTTTAATTCACTGAAAATGAATTTTAAAACCCGCGCTAGTAACCTTGAAGCCAGATCTTTACAGAATTTTAGAATTACTTCAATGTACATAAATTTATGAGGCTGTATAACCGCTACAAATAAGGCTGTATAACCACTATAAATATCTAATCAAATTGGATATCTATACTTCAAAATCAATTCTGTGTTTAAAAAGGTTAGAAGGCAGGAAAAAATCCCTCTTAATGATGATCTGTAATCCTGGCCCTTTACCATTCCGGCTGAATTTGGGCCACAAAAAATCTTCAGAACTGTCAACGCCAACAACTTAGCTGAATTAAAATAAGTTGATTTTTAATGCATTTTTCGTTAACATTGTAGTTCATTCAACTATTATCTTATTATTCCACGCTTGCTCTCAGCAGCAGTCTACACAGTACACTCACATCTCACCTTGTCTTTACACTTTGGTCAGGAAAAAATAAGCCGATATTGAATATCTGCTTTACAAAATGCCGTAGAAATGAAGTGTACTCTTGTACTATTTGTCTTATATTCACTAGGGGACAGGGCAGCAGTAAAGTAGTACCGTGTACTCCGACCACTGAAGAAGGTCCTAAAAGGTATCATTCGCCACTCTGAACCGCGGTATGAAGTCATGTCACGTGGTATGAATTCATGTCACGTGGTATGAAGTCATGTCACGTGGTATGAAGTCATGTCACGTGGTATGAAGTCATGTCACGTGGTATAAAGTCATGTCACGTGGTATGACGTCATGTCACGTGGTATGAAGTCATGTCACGTGGTATGAAGTCATGTCACGTGGCATGACGTCATGTCACGTGTGACGCCCTTTCAATCACTAAAGGACTCGTCTCTTAGTGATTCGGGGAGCGGTGACGAAGTGAATTTTCTTGTCGTGAATTGCCCTTTTACCGCCGATAGTTCTTCTCTCGGCAACTAGAAGTAACGTCACGTTACACTTCGTGACGTCACTTCATTAGTTGTAGGCATGCGAGCTAATTAGAAAAATCAGTAGTTTTTTCTCAGCTATACTTTCTTTCAAATTGTTGATAACTATTCTTCTGCAAATCTAAATTTATAAGTAAGGTTTGTTAAAATGTTCGTGAAATTGTCAAGCCTGTCATTTGAATCTCGATAGTGGAACGACTCAGAAATATTGGTAAAACAAGTTATTAAATGAGCTGACTATACAAAATGTATTTTAAACGCAATAACAGTTTCGAAATGAGGTTATATGGAGTTGAAGGACAACGAAATAACAAAAAGAATTTACACCTCACCTCCATGTTATTCGATTGATTCCTACTTTGTTTGCTTAATATACAACATTTGATTCTCATCTACATCGCTACTTAGACAATAGTTTTGAAAATGCTGCCCAAGCCGCCAAGCGGTTTCTAGATTGATAACTTTAAAAGCTCGCTCGCTACTATAACCATGGCGACACAATCTTGCTGTGCCGAAAACAAAAGGTGCGGTCTTTGCAACTCTTGTTTCTAGTCTACCTCTTGAAATGTAAAGAAGCTGCTGACTGCTCAACTACCGGTTACCATGACAACAACACGGCGGCTGAGATTTATCTGCTGATATAATCGCGAGACCCATTGCTGGAAAATTACCCTGGGACCAAGTATCCGAGAACTGCGCTAAAGAACCAAGCTGACCGCTGTGTGCCCTGTATCAGAGTTCCTCACGACCCGTTTCTCTCAGAGCCCGCACTAACGATATGGACTTGGTCACTGCGGCTTCCCCCGCTAGTCCGGACAACAAGAACCGAACACTAACCATACAAAACCTCTCCGGAAACGACTACGACCTATAAGAATGCATCGTGACGTCACGCCGCGCGAAATGTGACGTCACATGAATGATTTTCTGTGTGGTTTTGGATCGGTCGTAGTGATTTGAACGTCCGTCTCAGTACGGTATCAAATCTTAACCGTCGCGACAGAACCGACAAATTATCGCTGATTTGGAAATATCTGAAGCCATTGAATCCGACCTCAGATGTAGATAGTGCATAAAGTTAACTGGTGAAAGATGAAAATTCAATTTGTATGATGGAAATTAAGTTTTTTTTTCATAGTTTTTTCTTCGGCTTTCAAAACACTGTCTCAAAGATTTTGGCAAAATTGAGATTTATTTTTGTAATTTTTACGTTGAGATTAACTTGGGACATTGCTATCTTAACTTTTTGAGTTGAGTCATAATTTGTAACAATTTTGAATTTTGTATGTTGATCTTAATAAATGAATGCAGAGGTTTTTAGTTTTCTGAATTTTATTCATTCTAAATAAACCACCGACTTAACCGGACTTGAAATCAAATAAAAAACGCCAGATGAATTTGTTTTTCGATTCCCCTTTCTTTCTGATGATTCTAAAAATTCTCTACTTCCCACATTCTTCGTTTATTTTACTATGGTATTATGGCAGTAGCCCCACTTACCATAGTTACCTTGCCTTGGTAACCGTATCTGTAACAGTGGTAAAATGGCAACCACTCCCTGATTTCCCATTTTCAAGATGAGTCTTGCACCGGTAGCTACGAAAATTGCCAAAAGTTGCAGTTCAGCGCGGAGTTTGAGTGTTCCTCTCGGTGGTGTTGGAGGAGGAGGCGGCAGCAATATGCCCGGAGTAGATCTGGATCTGGAGCAGCAGACGTAACTTGATCGACCTCCTTTCCATTATGTCGATGTTATAGCATTAGTAGTATCTAGCTCCATAATTAAGATTAAACAGTTGGTACATTTAACAAATACTGACCTAAGGATTTTGCAAGGATGATCAGCTCATCAAATTGAGATATCATATTTTGTTTTGACCTAAAGTTTTGTCTTAAGTTTTTGTACTTTTGTCAGATTGCGAATGGTAAACTGTGAATAAACTTTTTCTATAGTACTGAAACTAAGAATTGAGTGCGATTGACGACGGTGGACTTTTGACCGCAGACCGGTTATTTTCATGCGAAATTTTCCCCGGTCGGAAGTGGCGGAACAATACTCCGGGGCCTGGCCCCGCCGGGTCTCTCGTACGATACAATGTTTTGTTTTCAGTTGTTGTATGTTTTCGAACGTTTGAGTTCACTCAATTATAGACTTAACCAATTTTACCATGACAATACGTTGCCATGACAACTCGTCACAATTACAAGTACACGCCTATGATCGCAACTAACTCAGATCAGTGATCATAAATCAGAATTGCAGTGGATTCAATGGAATAATTTGTTCCGTCTTTCTTTTTTTGCATAAGATACAATGATTCAGTAAAGAAGGTGATCAGATATGGTGGTTGGTCCTGTACTGGGACCAATTTTGTTTCTGATCTTCATAAACGACCTTGACGAATGTATCATGCATTCAACCATTAGGTGCTTTGCAGACGTATAACCATATCCATCAAAGTACAAGGACCAGCACCCTGCCGAAACGGATATGATCCGACAACCCCTCATTATCCAGACGAGCACTCTCGCGATCGAGCTACGGGCCCTATTTTTGTGCTTGTATAGGACCGGTAATCACTAGCCAGTGACATCATTGTCGCGGTGATGCCCGACTCTCGCAGCTCAGAACGGTAGACGGATATCATCTTGTCAAGCGACGTAAGTGCCATCCAGGAATTGAAATGGGCAGAAAAAGATCGCTGGAATTCATGATATGGCGTCGACCATGGTCTCAGTGTCTTGCGAATTTGTGTCACAAAGGGATTTATGTGTAATACTCCGCACGCGTTTCGCCGCCACCCGAACGCAGCTTTTGAGACTTTATTCTTCGCAAAGTCATTGACTAACGAAATTTCTTTGATTGGCGTTTCCAAGTGCACGTGACTTCTTGCCACAGCCGCTTAACCGATTTAACAGAACGCAGACCATAAAGCAGGCAGATGGCGAATATGTTTCCAAGAGACGTGAGTTTTAGTTTGGTCTAGAAAAAGAGCGAAGTTATTGTTTCTATAGTAACCAGCCGAATATTGTGTTACCATGGTACCTAGTAACGTGCGGGTAGCATTCAAAATCTATGTTGGACTTCATGGTTGCTAATGGTTCTTTTTGCTTGTGTGACTATAACCGTTTAACTAACAATCACTACTCACAGTTCTCATGCTTGTTTAAAAACTTTGCGCATGTACCAGTTTATTTCGAATGTGCCGAACCAGAAAAACTATCCTCAACAAGCTTTAAGGTAGTATAGGAATATAATCCCTGCAGACCGAAGTCTTTGAGGTGGCCATTTACCAAACCAGCACAGGCTTGCGTGTCAGGCGACGAGTGCCAGTGGCTCTGGCTTCACTCGACCATCCTACTCCTAGTTAGCACTCCGGGTAATATATATAATGCAATCCTCATCAAATAGTTGTTAAGAAATACTGCTTTCTCTGATTAGTTTGTTAGTTCGCACACGTTGAACTTATGTAGTGACGTCACGCCGTAGAGCGTGACGCCCCTTTGGTTACTGAGAGAAGAACTATCGGCTGTTTAATTGGACTTCTCGAAGGCACCTCCCAATCACTTGACTACCTCTTGACATGGCATCATACCACGTGACATGACGTCATACCAGGTTACATGACATCATACCACGTGACATGACGTCATAACACGTGACATGACGTCATACCACGTGACCTGTCGCGTGACATGAAGTCATACGTTAGGGTAAATCAAGAAGGTTTAAGTCGGCAGGATCGATGGGGGATAAAATCTTGAAATATCATAATTAACAGTATAACCAGCGGTCCGACAGTAATGACAGTAAAATTAAACCCGTTTTGCGTATTGCTCTGCAGAGATCTGTGTTCACGATCACTTTCGTCGGTTTCAAAATTCATTTATAGTGTAGTAAAACAGCGAATGATGATTAAGATTATTGGAACTTTATTTCGGTTGGCGTTTCGTGTGTGGACGAGTTCTGACTGATGTGTGATCACGATGAAACTTCATGATGTCAAGTTCAAATAAAAAGATTTCTTACTTGTAGCTCGCGGCGTACTTTTTTTCCTCCACTGAACAATGATAAGGTGCGGGTTGGTATTAGACATCAAGAGAGAGAGTCCCCTGTCAACTCTCTGTCAGTCAACTTTGAGGGTCACCCCATCAGATCCCCTCATTTAACCTGCTCAAGGTCCAACCTGCAGATCCTGGGGCCTGACACAGCCCAGGGTAACGAACAGTTGATACATCAATTTTGGTCACTCAGAATTCATAATATGCACCCACTCACGTCACCGCCTTTAACCACCGCTAGTCGTCTTCTAGCCGTTCATATAATGAGTGTATGAATCATAACCTCCCGCCGCTAGTCGTCTTCTAGCCGCTCATCTGATGAGTGTATAGATTATAATCCTTCGCCATAGACAGTGGAACATCAAACAAAAACAAACATCAAACAAAACCAGACATGGGGAACTGGTAAGAACTAACTCAGAAATGTGCCTTAAACAAAACGCCACATATCAGATACAACCATGGAAAAACGCCCCCTATCAGAATCATATAAAACGCGCTGTCAGCTGGACGCACGCAGCAAAACACACACTTTCCATCAAGGGCACATCAAACCCGGCTCATAACTCCAGGCAAATCACACCAGATCGAGTAATACCAGTACCACACTCGATCCCCTTACACACACCAATCGCAAGCCTCAACCTCGAGGATTACCTAGCAGGACCGCAAGCAAAACGCGGTTGTTGTTCCTCGTAGTATTCACTACCACTATTCCGGAAGGGTGTCTCGACACCTCACTCCCAATGGGTTCTATAGGAGTCCTCCGATGACGGATCACTATGGTAGATGTCCTTCGGGACATCACCGATCCACCTGCAGGGCCATAACCACGTTATGCCCTCCGGAGGTACCAACCTGGCAAACCTCCAGCCCAGCCGGGTACAATCTAAGCCTGCAATCCGGAGGAACTCCATGAGAAGTTAGCCACGAGGCGGACGTAGCCTCCTTGTCAAAACGGGGAGGCAAAGTGAGCGCCCACAGACAAAAAATAAGGAGGAAGAGAAGGATAACTGCAATACTTGATAGCACCACACAAACTATAACAGTTGTTATCACTTAGGATTCTGCTGCCTCTAAAATACCACACGTTATACATGATCACTACCCATGTTCGCTTGTTTGAGATGGGCCGTTTCGGTAAATCGAGGGATGGGAAAATGCCGCTTTCCTGGCGCAACATTAACAAAAAAATTGCATACAAAGGGAAAACTTTGCGCCAAAGGCCTGACTCCTTTCAGCTTTGTTAAATTCTTGAAGCGAACTTTCTTCAAGAATTTAACAGAGTTTAGAGTGAGGGAAAGAAGGAATACTTTTACACTGGTCAAAGTGAAGTGCAATCAGTTTAATTTATCTCAAAATAGGAGTCCAAGGCTTTTAGAATAAAGAAAGGCCTGCAGAAAATCAAAAACAGCCCAGTAAAATGAATATAAGGACGGCCATTCATTAAACATAAAGTGGCCTCGTGGATTTATAATAAAATATTTCGCCTTTAAAAACTCAATTAAAGCCGACAATCGAGGGCCAGTGAACTTTAATATAAAAACCACTTTAATGTTACTAGCATTATGGACCTGGCCGGTTGATCGATCAGACTATAACACTCCTCCCTCCTCCCTCCTCCCTCCTCCCTCCTCCCTCCTCCCTCCTCCCTCCTCCCTCCTCCCTCCTCCCTCCCTCTCTCCCTCCCTCTCTCCCTCCCTCTCTCCCCTCCCCTCTCTCCCCTCCCCTCTCTCCCCTCCCCTCTCTCCCCTCCTCCCCTCCTCCCTCCCTCCCTCCCCTTCTTAAATCAGGTATTACCTTTCTAGTAATGGTACACCTGCTCATGCTTTATATGTGCTCCGTAGTCTTCGTGGCCTTGCTATCAGGCTCAGACTTTATAATTATAGTTATATATTTTTTCTGATTCTGAAGTGTTCCACCAAAAATTAGTTCCAATCTGTCTTTCATGAAGCAATCCAAATTATTACAACATTCATTCGCGATCGCTTTCACTCTCACTCTCATTACGTATAGCGTATCCTAGGTACTTAATACTACTTTATACACGATTTAACTCGATAGGATCATCACCAAGCTGTACATAATTAACTCCGTTCCAAAACCGCTTGATACATTGAGAAGGGAAGATCTTGGTCCACCTGATCTTTAGTAATAATGAGGCACCCACGTCAGACACGAAATTCAGTTTGTAGAGATCCCGATTAACATTTTTATCATACACGTATCACATTCCTAATCCACACCAAGGATCTTTAATTTTACATTAGCTTGAAATTCCTATTCTGCTATCCGTTCTTAATGTAGAATCTCTTTTGAAAGCGTTTTACCGTTGACTTTCTACGGTAAAATGTCGATGTGATGAATTTGCATTATTTGTTGCGATTTGTTTTGTTTTCAGCCGGCGATCTTACCTAATATTGCACAATTATTCAGCGATCTTGCCTAAATCGCAGTAGTATTCTGCGATTCTGTATAACTATAAAACTACAGTAGTATTCTGTGATATTGCAAAAAACCGCAAAAGTATTCTGTAACTTGCACGAAATCAGGACTTTGTCCACGGTGAATCCGATCGGATCCGCCGCGGATTCCGCCGGACCGTTCTTTTCGGCGGACTCTGGTGGATCCGCCGCGGATTCCGCCTGAGTCCGCCGAGTCCGCCTGAGTCCGATCGAATCCGCCATCAACTCGCGGACAGTTTGCCAAATTTTGTCCGCCAACCAGACTTAAAGTTTAGTTCTGCGAGTTGGCGGAACATGCCCGCCGCGGACTTAATCCGCGGCGGAATTATTCGGCAGAATAGTAACAAAAAAATTTGGCGGAACTTATCCGCCGCGGAACTATTCCGCCAGAATAAATCGCGGAACAAGTCCGCCGCGGAATATAGTCCGCGGCGGAACTTGGCGGGGTTAGGGTTAGGTTAGGTTAGGTTAGGTTAGGTTAGGTTAGGTTAGGTTAGGTTAGGTTAGGTTAGGTTAGGTTAGGTTAGGTTAGGTTAGGTTAGGTTAGGTTAGGTTAATCCCTTTCCGCCGCGGAACCCAAACCCTAATCCACCAACGGCGGACTAAGTCCGTGGCGGAATCCGCCAACAGCGGACTTAGTCCGCGGCGGAATCAGCAAACTTATATATATGCGGTATAGAAGTGAATCAAGCTTCCATATCTATTTTGTTACAGGAAGTCGGAAGAAAAATTTAGTGTGTTCATGGCTTCATGGGCACTTACTAACTTAGACGTACAAATATAATTTTGTTGATTCATAGAGCTTTAGACTGGCGACTGATGAAAAGTTGCTGTAAACCACATTCTGTGATTGTTTTTTGACGTGACTAAATAGCTATTTTTTTGAAATATCTTACATCCTTATTACTTAATCCTAAATATCCGACCGTAAATAATAAGGCTTGGATGCCAATGATCAAAAATCAGTGGACCACGTTATGGCTATGCTAAAAATAAGATGAGGTTCTTGCTTTTTTTAAAATTCCCGAATTTCCCGAATAACGGATTCCTGCAATCCGTTAGCGACAGGCAATAAATTCACACATATTTTATGCATAATATTTGAGTTACTGACTGTCTCTGTATAAAGATTTTCTATTTTTGTGTCGAAATAACTTTTCATCCTTTCGGTTTAGACTTTAGTTGCTTCTAGATGATTTAGTTAAATTTATTGGATCTATTGCCAAACACTTTCATTTTCATCTTTGCTACAAAGTTTACTTGACAAAAACAAGCGAACTTTCTCATCTAACCAGTTTATCTGCCCCTTCCATACAATTTTACCGCTTTTGATTTCATTGCATTGTTATTTGATTTTTCTCTGATAGCAGCAAGTAGTTATCAAGTCTCATACTTCAAATTTAGTAGCTTTGTTGATTTTCTCTGTAGACTTGAAAATGCGTTTTTTAGGAAACATTTCGTCTAATATTTCGAACTGACACGTTCATTTACTCAATAAATGTATTTAATTTGTAGTGTTGAAATAGTTTAAAACTTTATTTTATTGTTGTAAAAACGATCCAACAGTTTACAACACTTGTTTATCGCATTGTTGCAATGATTAACATTTGTAAACGATGTTGAATTTTAAAGCTTTTTGCGCTTTATCACACTTTTCTCCTTTCACGTGTCGACTCCTTATGAGACTCATTAGATTTAGTACTTGGATGCTTGCCAAATATTAAAATACCTGTTTTATATTCATTCCGACAGTTCAATACAGTTTGAACTTTGATTTACCAGTTTTATCTAAATTATAAACTTATACTGGTGATAAAATCATGTAACAAGTTTTGCATTTTTAGATACCTGATTTACGTCAAAGACGTCAGAATTTTTGGGGAGGAGTTGGAAATTTTCTCTAACACGTATCGTTTCTCGAAGTTGATTTAGATGATTGGTCGTATCAGGATTCTTATTAGTTAATCGCTGTCACATTTTGAAAAAAACCGAATCCCCTAAAATTCTGACGTCCATAAGTTAACGTTAATAACATGTTACTTAACAAAATCAACTAACTTAGAAAAAAATGAGCAAATAAATAGGGCTGAAAGTTGAATCTCTCCATCTGACTGACACCGAATGATCTCCCTCTTTCTTCTGCTGACCTCCTGTCTAACTGCTCTCACAGGTTTCACTTTCACTTACGCTTTAATAAGCTTCATAACCAATCTTTCTCATATCAAGTTCCTACAAACTACGTCAATTCTCCACCCTTTATCTGAAATGACATTTATTAACTAAATATATCCCAAAATTTTATAATCTCCTTTACTGTTCAGGTGCACATCAAATCCCATGTAACTCGGCCCCAGAACACGGTGTCGTGACAGTCAGTCAAGATGGACTACACAATTTTAGATGTTCAGATCCGGCATTGTACGAGCTGATGGGCAGAGATACCGCCATTTGTCGTAGTGATGGATATCTCGATATAGCTAGTTTACCTAAATGTGTTGGTAAGTAGCCCCGATATCTGGGAATGGGGTTTACGTAAGGGCCGTGGGTAATGGTTGCGTAAAGGAAAGTTAAGAAAATAATACGACGTTTTATCGTGCAAAATCCTCCGACCTGAGTAATTTTTTTGTGTCGTCGAGAGAAGGCAAATTGAGAAGACGAAATACTACTGTGGTTTTATCGAGCAAAATTCTTAGGCCTGATAATTATACTTGGCCTGATGTTATTTTTTATCTGTCTTTCTACAGACAAAAACCTTGTTTTCACGTAATTCCTTATTCAGTTAAACAACCTCTGACAAAGCATATAAAATCTACACATAATAACGTGCGGTAGCACTAAAGAAGAAGTGAAAATACGGCATGATCTCTTCTTGAAGTTCCTCTCACAAGCTGACTGTGTCAGAAATAGTAAATGTATTTATAAAGAGATGAAGTATGATTGTCTATCCAGCGATAAGGTTCGTTTCCATTAATTATGTGATTTGATAAATAAAGAATTCAATGGCGGAAACATTGATATTAACATTTGTATTTGTATTAGCGTAATTTTATTTTAAATTGGCAGTCATAAGTTAAGAATAAGAATTTTTGGATACTTGACGTGGCGATATCAATTTTCTAGTATTGGTAATTCTAGTATTTATTCATTCATTATTATATTTTCCACTTTAGGCTGGATGATGACCTAGCAACCACCAGGTGCAATGAAATTCAATGTAAAAACACCGGCAGGTAAAATTGAATAAAAACATACGTACTGACAGGTTGTTATAGAGACAGTGTACGTTGTGTTGGACCAACCTGCGGAAGCCGACATTACTAGCTGGGCTAACAAGATGTCGGAAACGCGACTTTCCCGACGAAGGAGATCAGAGTTTAACTTTGACGATGCGACAACTGAAGACCCAGTGGTCTCCTCCTGTGAAACCGGGCAGGGTGTATCTAACGATGGAACTAACTGCGGTAAGTTCCACGAGTTCCATCAAGACTTTTGTAACCATAACGACAGTTTTGTAGTCATAACTGCAAGATTCCAAACTCATACGGTATAAAATCGAAAACTAATCCTGTTACCAAGGCACAAAACTATTGCGATAATGCAAGTGACAACAAAAATGTTTCTTCGACTAAAATCCTTAAAAGATGTTGCATTTTGCCCTTCGACTTCTGCACTCGGCCAATTTATTTTTAAATTAAGATGCTGATGCATAATTAAATGTTGGATTGTAGAACGGCCGGTCTTGAGCAATGAGAAGAACCACGTTGTTTAGAAGTTCTTTGTCATACAGAGAAAAGTAACATTAAAATTAAGATGCTGATGCAGATTATTTCAGTTGATTGCCCCGAGGGAATGTATGGTGACGGAGCCCAGACCCCGCAGTGTAAGGAATGTCCTGTCGGACAGTACAACACCCTGACCAAACAAAGTCAATGTACAGCTTGTACCGACGGGAAAAGTACTCTGACAACAGGATCCACCAGTGCTGACGATTGTACAAGTATGGTCCCTTTCTTACCCGCTTTAATCTAATACGATGATGTAATGACGTCATATGATCAGAAAATAGAAACCAATGAGTTTTTAATTCTAGAAAATAATGATCGGCGTGCCATTGAATCTAAAGTAAACTCCTCATCAGATCTGTGCACGCTGCCGGCAATTTCCGAGAACAGTCAATACACAGTGGCAGGGGTCGCTCAGGGTGACGGTACCAATGTGGCTGTCGGGACTGCTTTTACCTTGCTCTGTGATCAGGGCTACACATTTAAAAACACCAACAGCTTACTTCAAACTTGTACTGAGGGTCTAGCGACAAGTGATATCAGAAACGAGTGTTTTCGTAAGTTTTGATTTGATTTAATAAGGCATTTCTTTTCTTGGCTGTGCGTCAGTTGATAAATTTTGTAATACAAGTTTCATGCACTGCAGTATAATGTTTTTCCTTGTGCTCAGAGGTAACAACGTCACCGGATGAAGCTGAGTACAAATTTCTCGGTGAAACAGCCACGATAACATGTGTCGGAGCCTCTAAAGTAGATCCCCACTTAGTCGAAGTCAGAACACCGTACCCGAACGGACTTTCTGTCGGTAAGTCAAGACGAACAATTGCACACTTGCACACGTGCACACACACACACACACACACACACACACACACACACACACACACACACACACACACACACACACACACACACACACACACACACACACACA
>JH153252.1:12210-26567 GCA_000226015.1 Mnemiopsis leidyi
TGTGTGTGTGTGTGTGTGTGTGTGTGTGTGTGTGTGTGTGTGTGTGTGTGTGTGTGTGTGTGTGTGTGTGTGTGTGTGTGTGTGTGTGTGTGTGTGTGTGTGTGTTTGTGTGTGACTTAAGAGAGCTCCATCTATTTACCAGACACCAGGTGTTTTATACGTCACATTCCACACTTCATACTACAAACTACATTGCTCTCGATCAACTTCTAACCGTCTAATTATCTAGCACTCCTCTAGTCCCTGCTGCTCCTCTAGTCCCTACTGAACGTTACCAAACTTACCAATGTAGCCAGGATATTCCCGCGTTGTACAAAAGTACGAGGTTACGAAGAATAGTGGAGGAAGAGTGTGTAACTTTGATGTCGTTTTGACCTACGATTTTCTTCAGGGGTTTGGAGAGGGAGGGAGATGGAGAGGGAGTGAGATGGAGAGGGAGTAGGTGGGAGTCTGTCTGTTAGGAGTCTGTCGTCTGGAGGGGTTGAGGAATCTACGCCGAACTTCCTCCATGATCCTGGTGATCCGTTGTGGAGGCAGATGTGTCGACCGTCTTAAATTCTGAGTCCCAGTGTTGAGGAGATGTGTAGGCTCGCCGTGTGTGGGATCTGATAACGCTGTTCTTGGAGGAATTTGTGGTACAGGAGGATTACTTTGTGTAGATTTTGGTATGAGTAGGTTCCCTGAGAAGGACGTGGACTTGTCAGGGTGTATGTAAACGTCGAAGAAGAGTAAGGATCCGTCGGGAGGGGGATGTTCCACGGTGAAGTTGATGTCTTCTGTTATGGAATTAAGGAAGGATAGGTAGGTTTCTGCGTGATCTTTGTCTCTGAATGCTACACAGCCGGGAGTAGAATGAAGAAGGATTAGGAGACGAAGAAAGAGCCAATGTTTTAGCGAGTTCGACGATGAGAGGATATCCATTGGTTCCACTCTCGTCTTGGAAGTAGAAGCAGCCGTTAAGTTCTAGGTAGGAGTTGTCCAAGGAGAAGGTAATAAGGGTTCCAAGGTTGGTTGAGGTAAGATTGGAGGGGATGAGTCCAGGATTCTGCTCGAAGGAAGTGATGGCTGTTCCGGTGGCTAGGTGCATGTCGCAAGAGGTGTAGAGGGCTTGGACATCAAGGGAGCAGTGGTAGGGGAAGGTGGGGTTGAGGGAGGATTCCAGTCGTTGCTTGAAGTCGGAGGAGTATTTGAGGCAGAGAGGATGCTGGGCCAGAGGTTTGAGGTAAGTGGCGAGGACTTTATGGAGAGCGTGAAGGGGGGTGTTGTAGAAGCTGACCACACGACGGATGGGGGCACCTGGCTTGTGGATCCTAGGTTGACCGTAGAGCTGAGGCCATCTGGGGCGGAGGTCCCGCATCTTGGTAAGCATGTCAGGAGTGATCCTGTGTTCGTCAAGAAGTTTCTTGAGGACTCTGTAGAGTTTGTTGGTGATAGACTGTGTTGGGTCGTTGGGAAGGAGAGTGTAGCTTCCTGAAGATAAGTGCTCATTAACTTTATCTAAGTATTTGTTTGGGTCAATACCGCTGTGGCGTTGCCTTTTTTCGGCAGGAAGAAACTTTAATTCATATTTCTTGGATTTCAAGGATTTAAGGGCGACCCGCTGTTGCTGGGTTAAATTATCACGAGACATGTCTCGCAAAGTAAAGAATACTTACAGGACCACACGTGTATAAGTCGTGCACTGTTAATTACAACGGTCAACACATGAACAATACAGGAACTAGAATTCCCCTTGCTGTGTAGGGCTTCTCTGTTGACGTTTATCTCTATTCGCGCTCTTTCAACATACCCTGTATGTGTACTCCGTACATCGCATATATGACATCGTAATAAGGGGGGCACTGGTCATAACCATGACACCCTGGAATCTGGAATTTGCCAGAATTTGACCAGGTCCATGGAAAATTTTGGATTTGCTACAGTCTTTGTCAAAATTTTAACCCGATTGATTTTTAAAATTTGACCACAACACCCGGACGTAGGCCAAAAACCGTGGTCATCTAACCCCCCCCCCCCCCACATAACTGCAGAGCGTTTAACATTCTGTCATGGCCACTCCGTAGTATGGCATCATTATCTGATTTAACTAGGAATAGAAATGTCACGCCCGATACACTGCTGATGTTAAATGGATTACAATTTTTCATGTAGCTAAACCATTACAGGTGTATTTCCCCCTCACTCTTACGAAGTGCAAGTTGGCTGAAGGAATGCAGGATATGGCCCAACTTCCCACTGTCATAAAAGAAAGAAACATTGAATATCAACTACATCGGATCAAACTCTTCACGGCACTCTTACACGTACGTTTATCAAATGTGTGAAAACGCTAAAATCTTTTCTTTTTCTGACATATTTTAAAAGCTATTTCAATATTCGCTCCCTCCGTCCACACCCTTTATCTTCAGGGATATCCAGCAAGCATTGATTTGATAAGAAATGAAGCCATGTTGGATGTCCCACCGCTCTTGCGAAGATACGTCTGGTCTGCTCTCCTTGAGGTCAAAGGTAAACACATTCGTGGCATGAGTAAGCCACGCGTAATCTGTAACGAAATTTTGTGTCCCCTATCCTTCACCGTCTGGGACGATATCGGAAATAAAGCTTTTTGTACTAGCAAGTTTTTCTTTGGTTGGTGTTCAAAGTTTCATTGCAATCGTTTACTACAATCACGCGCTATTCAAAAGCCGCGCGCTTTCCTAATAGAATCGCTCAGCTCCGATCAGTCGATCTCATCGCCCTTAATCTGTGATCAGATCAATCAGATCAATCACATGAATCAGATCAATATTGATGTCGGATCGGTTAAGTAGGAAATATCGTGCACAGTGTTCACCGCCTAATATAATATTCTTTAAATAATTTACCGCTCTTTAAAGTTTTCTTTACTTCTGTTTTTCAATCTGAACATTTGACACCGTTAAAAACAACATCAAAATAACAATCAAACCCTAAAAACTTAGATCATTTTAACTTTTAATCTTGAACAGGAGACATAGACGACTATTACAACAAGATAGACAAGACACAATCTCTGGGAGCGATAGACAGACAGATTGACGTGGACATACCGCGATGTCACCAGTACAACCACTTCCTCTCCTCGCCCACCGGCCATGAGAAGTTGAGAAGAATCCTTAAAGCGTGGGTCATTGACCATCCTGACCTCACCTATTGGCAGGTAGGTTATATAGTATGTAAACTCTTATGTAGAATCTAAATCACAGATAATAGAGCCAGAGGGTCAACGAAATTCATGGTTTATCAACTCCAGCATCTGAAAAACTGTTTTTACACTACAGTACTCGTACAAACTCGTGCACTGCACTGTCACTTCACCGGATGATAAACAACTGCTTCTTTCCACATTTAATCCCTTTTAAATCTCAGGGTTTAGACAGCCTGGCAGCCCCCTTCCTTGTTTTACATTCCGGAAACGAAGCCCTGGCGTACGCGTCTCTCAAAACGTTCGTGAGGAAGTACGTAAACAATTTCTTCCTCAACGACAACTCACACGTGATGACTGAGTACCTGTGGGTGTTTTGTCAGTTGGTCATGTTCCACGATCCTGAGCTAGCTCTCCACCTACAAGACATGGGATTTATACCCGGTAAGTTTTCGCATTAATCCAGATTCTTGTTCATTGAACTTTAATCGGTATAAAGGCTCCAGCTCAACCAATTATATTATGATTTGATGTGAAAGTAGAAACATTGTTAGCATGACGTATTTTAGCCATCAAACATTTCAGAACTGTACGCCATACCCTGGTTCCTCACCATGTTTACACACGTTTTTCCCCTCCAAAAGATCTTCTATTTGTGGGACACTATGCTACTTGGTGAGTTTATTCATTTTAATAGCAAACTTTTGTTAAATCAAAATTTAAGACTGATATTTTGCAAAAAGTGTGTCGCCTCGTGACCGTGATACTAAACGGAATTTTTTGCAGGAAATTCCTCGTTCCCGATGTTTCTAGGAGCTGCAGTTCTGATACAAGTGAGAGAAACCCTTCTCTCGTACGAGTTTAACGAGTGTATTCTCCTTTTCTCCGACATGCCAGACGTCGATATAGACCGAGTTATCAAGGACGCCATGAGGATGTACCAGATTACACCCATGACTCTGACCTACAGAAAACACAGTTATCACCAGCAGGAAAACGAACTTCTTCCTCCCAAACCGCCCGAAGGTGGTGCTAAATACTCCTACACCTTCTCCAAGACATTCCTCTCTGAACACGTGGCTTCCTTCCCCGACACTGCTGAACTGAAGGAGGATTCTTGTGGACGGATATTCATACAAGACCTAGCTAAACTGTTGAGATATCAAGAAAGCGTGGAGAAGCGGGGCGGTACCGCTAGTTCCACAATCGTGGTGGTAGACATCAGGAGTCAGGATGTGTTTGATGTGGGGCACCTCCCTGACAGCCTGAACGTACCCATCTCCCAAGACTTGGTTACCCCTGACGGCCAGCCTACTTCACCGCAGGTTCACACTTTGTTGAGGCACCGCCGGAAACGCGACTCTCTGACGGTGGTGGTGGGACCAAACGAGGGTGCTACGCGGAAGTTTTGTAAGATGTTGATGGGACTGCATTTCTTGCATGTGGCCAGGGTACATGGGGGGACTAGCGCGCTGTCACAGGCGGGCATGTTGTGTGCTACTTCTTGACGATCTGTTTTCTGTTGTGTAATTATTTATTTGTTTTCGGATGTTCATTTACTTTTTATATTTGATTGACAAAGATGATGATAGTGTTGCGAAAATGAAATCTAATTTTATATGGAATTTTGTTTTGTTTTTGAAGTAATTTCTCAAGAAGATTTTCTCTACATGAATAAGCAGGGCTATCAAATAAGTCTTGTGAACTTGAGAAAAAGCCACCCTGTAGTTAATGGACCTAGCATCTTTTACGCCTTGCAGTGTTCATAATAAATAATAAATGTTTAACACATGTTATGTCTTAATGATATGTGCGTACCTGTATGATATTGATTCTCATTTTTTAACATTTACACAAACTACTAGATTTCCAGCGTTTAAATTTCACCGATCTTTGATTTTACATCCAATGTCTGAGGCTTCGCTAAAATTATGACTGTTAAAAACAATTAACACGACGTGGTTAAAAAAGAAATATATTTGAATACCGAACATTTTAAGATACTGATACGTAGAAATATAATTCGATCGAATACATATTCAATACATATTCAATTACCGTTGCATCTATTCTTGAGTATACTTTCATCTTGAAATACCAAATGCTTGGTTTAAAAGTTTAAATCTTACCGATCAAAAACATAAAAAAAGAATTTTCTCTAGCAACAAAATTATCTTGCAACCATTGTTTTGTCAACGCAAGATGGCAGAACTGAAAAAACATCTTTTACAAACATAAAATACTAATTATAGCAATCAAAATTACACAATAATCCACATTTCTTCCATTGCAACAAAATTTTGCCTCTGGAAGTTTGATTGATATATCGTAATCCTTATTCCAGAGGCGAATTACAGCAAGTTCATGTATATACACAGTATTATGTATGTTATACAGGTTCATCGTGCTCTCCCCAAAAGCGTGGGCTGAGGTGGGTGAAACCTCTTCTAATGACCTCATTTTCAAGGATTGAGTTCTTTGTTACAAGGTCCACATACTCGCAGTTCTTTCTTGCTGGACGGAGTTGAACTACGGAATCTGGAACAATGATCGCAGTAGATACCTGGAAAGATTTTAAGTAAAAATTGTATGAAATTTTAGATTTAGAGGTGACATGATTAAAAAACTGCAGCTTCTAAATTTCGGCTGAACTTGACGAATAATTGCAAGTTTCGACCCAAGAATGTCCCTAACTCAAACTTGCCTGGGGACCTCAGTCTTTCTCTTTTGGGAAACGTAGAGAGAGCCGCGCAGCGCCCGGTAAAACTAAACTCAAACTGGCAGTTCAGAACTTACCCTGACTTAGGGCCCAAGCGGAGCCTAAGACAAATTTTACGGTTGCCCAAATGAGTCCCAACCTTCTGCCAAAATTTTTACGAAAAAAAGATGAAAGTTCGATTACAGTTTACACAGAAATTAATAAATTGTACATACCACCGCAGTTTCGACAGTGATGTTTGCGAAGGGAGACTCCAAATTCTTTGTAGCAAGACTTGCAGTTGGTAACCTCGGCGTCATTCTCCCACCTTAAATCAAGCAATCTTTACACTTGTACTACTATTAGGTTGACACCGTGCTTTCAGCTATACAATATGTGTTGTATTTGGAATCGATAATTGGATTCAGAACATGTTTTTATAGTGTGTATATTGGTATATGGTTCGGTAGCCAGAAGTTGTCCGCCAAGAAAAACTTGAGATTCCACAAGGAGAAACCTCGCAAACTTACTTTCTGTTTTGTTTTCTAGCTTGAGTATAGAGTAAGTGGGAGTGTTCCTGAGCAATCTCGTTGAGGGTCGTCTGTGTCTTCTCTAAATCAGTGATAAGTTTGGCGTTTTCCTGCGCTATCAGATGGTTACGCTCCTCTGACTCGATCACGCTGTAAAATTTGACATTAAATAGACGTTGTTTGATCTCGGCATAGGTTGATTGTGTAACGACCAATTTATCATCTTGATTAAGACTTAAGAAATTACGTCAAGTACAATAGTCAAAATAAGCCCCTAAACTTTCTAAGCAACTCTAGGACTTGAATAAAGGTTAACCTCTTTTGGAGAAGTTTTCTTTCGTCCATTAGATTTTCAATCGTCACTTCGCTGATATTAACTTTTCCGTACAATCTCTCGTTCTCTTTATTCAACTCCTCTACGACCCCCTGCGAAAAAATAAAATAAAATTTGATGCCGAAATTATTGAAGTAAGAAGTAAGACTGGAAGTCTAGAAACAACCTTATCTACCTAATATTATAACAACTGTTTGAGTATAAAAATACCGACCCATACAAATAAATACAACTGACTTCTCCGTACTTAAAGTTGGTATAATGTGTATTGTTATGTGGAAGACTTAATATCATTGGTATTACTGCCGTTTAGTATGCACCTGGCACCACATCACATAGATCACAGTAGATATCTCCTTATGTTTTGTACGTAAACTTCTAAGTAGTTTCCAGTTTCGGTGTTATCTCATAAAGTATCACCCACTAATTTCTTCCTGTGATTATGCCAAGCGACAAGTATTATGCCAAGCCTTCACAGCGGTTATTTCCCACAGAAACCGTGTTTGACGTAACGAAATCAAAATCTGCAACATGTGGAACCGTATATTTAAAAGTTTGGATGTCATCTGACTGCCGGTACGACATCTTTTTTTGACTTGCTTACTTACTTTTTTTAGTTTTTAAAGGGTTTTATTTTCCTTGAGCTGTTCTTTATCAAATGGAGTTTTATGATTGAGAAATAAGGCAAAGAATGACAGTCATCATTCGCTGTCTTCTTTGATCATTTAATAGATAATACATTAATCATTAATATTATTGCTATAAGTTACAAATGTAAGATTTCTTCGGCAAAGCCGCAGCTTAGGAAAAGTCCGAGCTTTTGTATCATGTGACAGAGTAAGGCCGATTGGCCAAGGTAGAGGCCGAGTGCTTACTTCTCCACAAGAATTCTGACGTCCATCATAATGGAATAGTAAAAGTCAAAACCGTCATTTGTAGTTTGTACTAAACATTTACATTGTGAGTCAGCCGTTTGATAAATGAGGGTTTAGTACAATATTCTACTTTTCCTCACTTTTAGTGCGATATTCTTATTAGTAAAGATTCGCCTTCTAATCTTATATCTGTACATCGTTTATGGGATTTATAAAGGAGCACAATAGATATATAAGATCAAGAGGATGTTTTATACGAACATATTGACATGAGTTTAAAGAATTGAGCCTGTAAGGAACCAAGCTGTTTCAGTTCCGTAGCTGTAGTATGGTAGCGTATTGTATGACTTTGTCCGACCCTCATTGTCCGGGAATAAAATGTGCGGGAGGGTGCGCGCTGTAAAAGGTAGCGTCTTTACTTTGTATGGTTTCTCAGCATTTAAAAACACATAATTTCATTTCCTGATCTAATATCCTAGTAATATTTACTTATACATAGTATTAGTATGGTTTATATTAGTTAACTTACAATCCGAGCAACAGTCAGCAAGCATAATGTTTGATATTGGACTTCAATTTTAACACAAACCAATGGTCTAATCGATTCTATTTCTAGTTCTAAACAGAATGACAACACTTGGAAGAAAGAAGATATCGCTGGTTTCATCAGATGCTGAACTACAACAAATGTTGTTGGAGCTAAACGTTTCCAGACCCACTTTGGTATCGGTAGATGCGGAGGGTTGGAGACTATGTAGGGACGGAACGTTGTCGCTTCTCGCACTGAGTTGGGACGATATGATCATCTATGTTATTGATGTACAGGTAAGATAGAAAAACTGTACAATCCTCGGATTAGCAAAGTTTTTTTCATTTTCTGATTATGCTGAAGTTAAAAGAAGATGAACCCTTTAAAATGCTGAACCAAAAATTCTGGTAATTGAGGCGACCAGATGACCTCAGATATTGGAATTTCCAAGTTTTTGATATTGTTCTGTAACGTTGTTAAGATTGAGTAAATTTCACTACAAACATACCGTTCCATCACAGGTTTTAGGCTCGAAATCCTTCACCATTGAAATCAGAGCAAAGAACCCTAAATGGTCTTCAGTGAAAGAACTGTTGGAGGACCCAGAAACATTAAAAGTTTTGTGCGACCCACGATCCGATAGCGACGCACTATACCACCATTTTGGAGTGCTTCTTAAAAACGTATTCTGTGTTCAACTAGCTGAGGTAGCATCTCGAAGACAGAGGGGATATAGAACGAAATATGTGATGGGCGGCAAAAAGATAACACTGGAGTACGGCGGACTCAGTAGGACGGAACAGCTTGAGTGGGAAGAGATCGACCGTGTTGGCTGTGCCACATTCTTCCCGGATAAAGGAGGTTCCTATGATAACTTAACAAGACGGCCACTTAGCACTTTGGCTTTAAGTTACAGTGCACTTGGAGTTTTACATCTTGACCGGATCTATGAAAGGTTAGAGAGCGTACTGTCCGGACATAACAAGAAGTGGGTAAAGGAGGAATCGAAAAAGAGAGTTGAGGAGTGTTTATTGCCGAGTTGCAATAAAGGACCGCATAGGGCGATTCCACCAGCTCAGTGGTAGGAAAAACTAAAATGATTGATGACTACTATTGATGACTATTATGATGATGACTACTATCAAACAAATGGACTTGCGGTTCGACTAGCATGTGTTTTTAGATGTGAAATAATGTAAATGTGTATATAGTCTAACATGAGAATATGAACACGATTTTTTATCCGTTAAAAAAGCTTTGAACTAAAGACAAATTCAAGATCAAGCTTTCAATGTGTGTTTCATATTTTGTATTAACAGGAAAAGATTGATAATAGGATTTTCTCTATAATTCTCTGTAATTATCTGTTGTTCTCTGTAATTCTTGTTAATAGTTCATTTAAAAAATTCAATGTTGCTTCAATGAAAATTTATTCTACAGTAGTGCCACTTTTCAATTAGCGAATATGGCCCGAGCCGCACAATTTCCCACTCAAGGTTAAAACTAATGTTTTCAGCTCTACAAAACAAAAACTGACCTAACCACTGACCTGTGAATCACGAAGTTTCTGTTTGGCACTACTCAGCTCATTGTCCAGTCTCTCCAGCTGTAGCTCATGAGACTTGCTTGTGTGTAGCAGCTGCTCGGACAGACCGTCTATTCTAGACTCTGCATTTTTCTGAAAGAACAGCAAGATGGATTAGCTTACAACATTAAATTAATTGTTTAGTTGTTTCTAAAGAATCTTTCTCTAAGCCACGATATTTTGAAAAGAAACAAATCAACAAATGTTTACCAATTGTTCTTGATGTGAAGCTGACAAGATTTCCATCTCCGATTTAGCTTCACTTAGCTGCTCTCTGAGAACCCCCTGCTGTGCAGCCCTGAAGCAAGGATTAGTTTTACCCGGCGTTACAAAAATAACTTATGTTTCATTTACCTGAAAGGTCCTGGCACAACCTAACCTAATCACTAAAAAGCTTAAAGAACTTACGCGTGGTCGAGATCGTCCGTAAGCTGTTGAACTTCCTCATGAAGCTTCATCTTGTGGGAAATAAGGAGAGCGTTCTTGCTGTTCAGATCTTCTAACTCCTGGCGCGATTTCAAGTCTTTTTGTGTTATGTTCACCAAAATCGAGATGAAAATAAAATGTCGCAAGCCGCGATGATAAGTAAAATCGAAAACCGAGAAGAAGAAATAAGAGTAGAGTCTAGAGTCAATTAAAACAATACAAAAACTAGACACAAGAGCTAAAGAAGTAATAAAAGTATCAATACTTCCGAATGCATCTCAGCGCCCTCTTTAAGTGCACGCTCCGTCTCACTTAACTCCTCCTCTAACCGAATCTTCATTCTCATCAGCTCAGAGTTTGCAGTTTCTGATGCTCTAGCTCTGTCAGTAGATTCAAGAAGCTGGCCCTCTAGCATTTTCACCTGTGAAGCAATTATCATAAGTCAATTATCTTTTTAACGGAATGGGGTGACTTAAAAGGACGACAGTTTCCAAGCTTTGTTTCATAAACCATTTGTTTCATTATGCAGTTTGTTTTTCAAAATTTCAAAAACAACAGACCTTTCCTCCGAGAAGGTCTTTACTGTCTTGAAGCTGCTTTCTTGTTTCTTTTAACAAAGCTTCGGTATTCATGGCATTCTCTTTCTCCCTGTCCAAGTCGTATTCAAGTGTAAGAAGTTTTTCAGAATTGCTCTGTACACTTTCTTGGTATTCGGCTACTTCGACCTCAAGCTCGGATATTTTCCCTTTTTGCAGTGCATTTTCAGTTTCCAGCTCCTGAAGTTATATACTGTCGATGGATAGGCAAAATTCAATGATTCAAGTCACAAACAAGTCTTGCAGTAGTCTTTCGAGAAGGTGCGATTAGAAGAATATACGATAATATGCAAAATTCAGACAAACCGTTATTTTAGCATGAGACTTGTTCATTTTGCTTTCATAGTTGAGGCACATGGTGCATGGTCGGGCGATGTCTGCCTCCAGTTTTTGAACTTTATTATTTAGAGCTAGGAGCATTTCATCTTTCTTTTCGATCCTAGAGTTCAAGTCTCGAACGCAGCTGCCCGAAACGTCAAGCTGCTCCTCAACTGACTTGATGTTTTTTTCGAGTGTTGACTTTTCGGAATTTACGAGTTCAAGACTATTCTGTATTTTCGCATATTCATCGAACTGACGTTTAAGCGACTCCTCTTTTTCATGTAAGATTATTTTTAATTCATCATGTTTTCTTTCCATTTCACTTTTATCAGCAAGAAGAACTGCATTTTCCTCTTTAAATTTTTCATTTTTCAGAGATACGTCGGAAAAGTCACTCCTTAGATTGGTAAGCTTGGAGTCGAGCTGATACGTTTCATCACATTGCTTCTTGTATCGTGCCACAGACTCGGCTTCTATCTCTTCCACTAAGTTTTCAAGTTCAGCGATCTTACCTTTGAGCTGATCAATCGTTTTATCCATTTCAATCGCTTCATCGACCAAACGATCACGCTCCTCGGATAAATTTTCGTTTGATTCTTGAAGTTGGGCGTTTTGCTGCCCAGAAGCCACTAGTAATGCGTCCTTATCTCTTAAAGATTTACTCAGCTCATCAATCTTCACAGATTGCTCTTGAATTGTAACATTTTTGGTCAAGTTTTCTGTTTCCAGTTTGTTGATTTTCTCAGCCATGAAGTTGCTGTTTTGGTGTGATGATATGATTTGAGATTCCAGCTGAGCATGTTTTTGTTTACTACCAGACAGCTCGACTCGAAGAGAGTTTAATTCTGAGGTCAGTTCAGCGTTCCTATTTTCCTTATCTTGTAGTGACGTCTGGAATTCGGTGAAGTTTGCAGCGAGTTGCTTCATTTCGCTGCTCACTGTCTCATCGTCTTTACCTATCTGGCTGTTCATCCTGAGAGAAAATACCTGTCTCGATCGTTAACAAAATATTCCAAAAAAGACTTATTGAGTAGTGGACAATTGCAAAAAAGACTTATTGAGTAGTGGACGATTGTGTTAAACTTCAATTTTCATATTATTACGATACAGTCTGCCCGGTGCTGTAAATGAAAAATCTTGTGTATTTAAAATGCAGTGGTACAAAGGCATCTCCATTATTGTCTAGAGGGACAGTAATCAATCCGCTCATCCATACCAGCACAATCAAGCCAAACAGTGCTGCGATACGGTGAAAGTGAAGTAGTACTTCTTGTTAAGGCGCAGACATTTTGTACAAATTGTACGGATCCAGGCGATAGTAAACAGAAACGCTCGTTTTTTAGCTGTTAACTTAATACAAAATAGCTGTTCGGCGGCCACGCGCGCCTAAGTTGTTTACGTTTCGAATCTTACGAGTAGGACTGAGACTGTCACACAGTGTGACATGTATCGCACTCCTATTTGTCAAACTATCACACACAGTGTGACATGTATCGCACTCCTATTCGTCACACAGTGTAACAGTGTGACGGTCTCAGTCCTACTGAATCTTACTGTGTCAGAGTCGAGTTAAATCCGTTCAGCTTCTCAAACAAGGAATTCTTTTCGTCTTCTTTTCTGCTTATATCATCTGAGTACCTGAATTAGATGAATACATGTTAAAAAATGTGAGCTTATATCATCTGAGTACCTGAATTAGATGAATACGTGTTTAAAAATGTGAGCAATTTCCGCATTTTGTTCATCAAATGCAGTAAAGAAGAGAAAATATTGCACGATATCTATTGAAAAAGAGGTGGCTCCACAAAACTAAAAAATAAAATCCCTTACTTTGTGCACAAAGACTCTAGTTCAGTTATTCTTCCTTGAAACTGTTTCATCTGATTTTCTTGAAGAGCTTGAGCTAATTTTTCCTTATCAACAGCACTTTGCAGTTGCGCTATATCGGATGACAGCCTGACACAATATCCAAAAGTCCAATACATTAAAAAATCCAAAAACTGATACGATGAAAATTATAGATGCAAAAAAAGTTGAGCTGTTTGCCAAGGAAGGACAAAGATTCAAGTGCCGTATAGTTCGATGTAACCGGTACATACGTTTTGTTTTCGTTATGAGCAGTGTCCAGCGCCGCTTCCTTCAGGGCGAGCTTTTCCTCCAGCCTGTTAATTAATACAAGTGTGTATGTTGTGTAATGTGTATTTAGACAATTGAGTACCAGGAACTAGAAAACAATTACGTATTGATATAGCTTGTGGTTTTCTGCACATATGAAGTATGGCCCGACTAAGCTGACAAACTAAATAACAAACTACATAGTTAACTATTTAACTATCTTGTTAACTGACTTGGTCTTATCGCTGACTAGATTATCGATCTTCTCCCTTAATGTAGCTGTCTCTTTTTCGCCGAGAGATAAGATGGAGTCAATCTGAACTTGGCATTTTGCCAGCTGTTGTTTCAAAACATCCACGTCATCGGTAGATGTGCTGAAAATGAGTAAAAAAATTTCAAATTACTAAACTTGACTATAGCAGTAGGGTTTTACAGTTCAAATACACAATATTTAATTTACGATCCCTGATACCACGCAGAATTATTAGTAAACCCTAAAAACTTATAAATTAATTTTGGGATTTTAACGATATACCTTTGTACGAGTTTAGTCTGTAGTGACATCTGAGATTCACACAGCTCTTCGTTTGTTTTTTGTAAGTTAGTTACAGTTTCTTTCAGAGAAGTAGATTTGTCCCTTTCTTCATCCAACTCTGCACTAATTTGAGCCACTAAAACCGCCTGTAGAATACACAGTCATGTTGCGATAAAATCATTATGACATGAACTTCTAAATTCAAAATTTATCCTGTTCTATATCAGGAATAATCAATAAAAAATAAGGAGTTCTAGTTTGATATCTATTTACTTGATGAAATAAACTTGACTACTCAAGGGACGAATCCAAGGACTGTATTTGTCTTACCAAGTCAGCAGCCTTCTTGCTCACAGCTTCAAACTGAGCGTTACCACTACGGGAGCTGATGTTCGCTTTTAAGGCCTGTAGGAGATTTTGTAAATTCTACTTCAAAGCTCAAGCGACGACGAGGAGAATATTGATTTCGAAAAGATCAGAACGCGGTTGTCATTGAATGTAGACAAGAGAATTTTTCTAACAATATTAGATAACTGTGATATTGCAAAGAAAAATCAAATTGCTCACACACAGACCTCATTTTCTTCTTGTACTTTTTTCAACTCTTTTTGTAATTCAGCCGAGTACCAACTTTCCTCCTATTACAC
>JH153252.1:27054-46335 GCA_000226015.1 Mnemiopsis leidyi
TGTGTGTGTGTGTGTGTGTGTGTGTGTGTCGTGTGTGTGTTCGTCGTGTGTGTGTGTGTGTGTGTGTGTGTGTGTGTGTGTGTGTGTGTGTGTGTGTGTGTGTGTGTGTGTGTGTGTGTGTGTGTGTGTGTGTGTGTGTGTGTGTGTGTGTGACTTCAAGTATATATTTAGTGTTTGTGACGGATTATCATGTTGAAGATGACACGTGAGTTGCACACTTATCAGTGATAAGTTATGATGCTTTTTGGCAACTGAGCAGTGTAAACTTGATCTGTGGCAAATCCTTAGGGTGTCTTAATTAATGAGCTTATGACAGATGAAATTACAGACATCAGTATAATACTGTAACATGAATACAATTTAGGTTTACAGCAGCAATAGAATACAATATTGTACAGTCTTCCACTATCATGTTACACTGTGATTTGAATTTCAAACATCCGACGGAATAAAACTTGACCAATGTGTATAAGGAAAAGAACATTTAAAGCTCAGCTGGACAGCTTAAATTTGAAAACATACGACCAAATATGGCAAGTTAATTGAGCCGGCTGTTTTTACCCTTCCAATATTAATGACGTATCAAACATTAATTTTAGACTTCTAAAACATCGTACACTAAGTAATCTTTCTGGCATGGGTTACACTGTACTTAAGTGTATTAATGAACATTATTTAGCGAACAGTGTACATTATTGTACATACATAATCGTCCGCTTGTGGGTGAGCGTTGATGTGATGATCACTAAGATCGTCAATGGAGGAAAAGTCTCTCTTACACTCAGGACAGATAAACCCTTGTTTCTCCTCCTGAGATAAAGGTCGATTTTACTGATAACGATTTTTCACTTATCTCTGATACCAAAATATCTTCAATTGTTAAAATTTGAATCAAGCGACAAACTAGATTTCAAGTAGTTAAAAAGGTTTACTGATAATAGGATATACCTGTTGCTGAGTTCTTGATCTGTTTAGGAACTGTTTAAACATGGCTAACAATCACGGTAACAGTCAGCCTCCCTCCGAGCTCCTCTGACATGTCCTACTGGTAGTGTGACGTCATGTTGACGTTGTTATCAATACTCAGCAGATTTTGTCACTACTTGACTTTTTATCAGGTATTATAATGTAGATAGTCAAATTGGTGAGTAGTGAGTACTGTGGCAGTGTGACAGTGCGGCAGCTGTAAGAAGTGCTATTGTGGTGGGATTTTACATGACGTACATTTTAAATTTCTGTCGAAGTGGGGGTGTAATATTAAAGCTCTTAATAGCTATTTCTATAAAACAGTTTCCACCTGTCAAAAGCTAAGCAAGAAGAAAGCTAGTGGCGTAAAAATGCTTAAATTTTAAATCTTAAGAAGTACAAGTAAAAGATTAAAATTGGTTAAAAAGACGCACCATAAAAAATAAAGGGTAAAATAATTTCTGTCCGTGTTATTTCCAGCAGGGAAAAAATATCAATTGCGTGGTTTATGTGGCATAAAAATTAAAATACATCATACGATTCAAAATCAGTATAAATATAAAAACATATATAAATTGGGACACCTTCTTCAACTCACAGGACCACTTTTAACCGACAAAATCTTCAAATCATTCATGACATGGTCAAATCCCCACTTGTCACACAATTTAGGAAACAGTTTATCAACATAGAACCGCCTCAGTGCCCTCAGGTTGTCCTCCCACTCAGGATTCCTGTGTACTCTGGTCACATGGCATATGTTCTGTGTCCAGGTTATCGTATCACAGTACGATCTCCCCGAAAAGTACAGAGCACCCTGGATCTTGTGGTGTACTCGGTGAGACTTCTTTACCGTCAAATCCCCGGAATTCGACTCCTCTAAGTAGAAGTTAGGATCGTTGAGAGCTACAATTTCCCCGATGTCGGAAATGTTTTTGTACTTGTACAAACACCTCACGTCCACAATGCCTTGTCCGTCAGGAAGCAGCGCTGCGACGCTCGCTCCCAATATACCACTCTCGTCCAACCACAGCCCACCCGGTAACACGGTCACGTGATGGTCAGTCTCATACCTTCGTATTGCTTTAACCGTGTTAGTATGTGTTAGTTTGGCTATGTTGGTGTTGTCCATGTAGTACTCCTCCATTACCGACTTGAAGAGTGAGGCAGGATAAGAGTCTCTCTTTATGGCAGATAACACCAGGTGAAAGGAGCTGGAAGTCAGGCGGTGTTCCCTGATTCTGTACCACAACTTAGAGTTGGAATGTTCTATCGGAGATGACGTCAGAGCAGCTATCTTCACGATGTCCTCCTGGCTGATAGGAGGTAGATCCAGGACTACTGACGAATCGTACAGCGCCCCTTCCTCCTTCACCTCACCTCGCTTCTTCTTCCTATCTTCCCGCTTCTTCTTAGATTCCTCCATGATCTGATCCACATTCCTCACCATCTCCAAGTACTCGCCGTACAAACAGTCCTGGTCTGAGTTACCCGTTATCCGGGGTAGGAACTGTTTGAAGTAGAAAGTTATCAGTTTGGAGAGACTCCTCTCCCAGGAGGGATCCTTCTCTACACGCAGGATGTAGGGGTCGGATACAGGAGACCAGACACACAGATCACAGTACTCTCGTCCTATTATGTACAGCATCCCTTGTATCTGAAGAGGTTCGGAATTGTTGAATTTGGTCTTTTTTATTATTGTTTTAAAATACTTAGTATGTAATCGAAAATTGTGTTTAACAAAACTGGAAACTAAGTCCGTGTGAAAAATCTGAATTGTTCACTGGCTAATACCTGATGATAATAAGGGTTTTTAGGGTCCAAGTAGATGGTACCATCGTCCTTTCTCTTAATGTAAAACCGGGACTCTGTACCAATGGCGTCCTCTATCTTCCTATCTCTGAGACTGTAGGGACACTTGAACTCGACAAGACCCCGACCGTCAGGAAGGAGGCCGTCAGGGGAAGCACCCAGGATCCCACTCGAGTGTAACCACAATCCACTAGACTGTACTTTAACCCCTGCAGTGGAATTGTTGTAGGTGGTAACTATGTTGGTAGTGTAGTGTTACTAAGTACTTGAAATTTCAAAAGTATGTTTCCATTAACTCTTAGAGTTTGGATGTTAACAATGAACTATCTGATGCTACAAATATTTAAGGTAATAGAAGTTCAACTGTAAGAACCTGTGACTCTCTCGTAGGCAAGTTTAGCGTTATCCTCGTTCTCCGTACCCCACTTGATGGCCGCCACGTGGGACAGATCATACTTGTTGAGGAGGTTGTTGAACAAATAGTCCGGATACTTTCCGCCATCAATAGCTTTCAGGACCATACCAAACATGCTGGCAGTGATTCTCTTCTTCCTCAACATCCTCCAAACGTTCTCCTCCGACGAGGCTTGTCCTTCCGTCAGTTGAGCGATGTACTGTATCGTGTCGGTAGGTATCTCCTCCAAACTTGGCAGAGTTCCAACTTCTCCAGGAGAATCAGGTTGAGCTGAGCTGGAAGTAGAGGTTGTGATATCTAGGTGGTTGTCAGGACTACTATCTTTGTGGGAGGTGTCTGAAGAGGGATGGTGAGAGGGGGGAGGAATGGGAGACCACGCTATACCTGTGATCCCATTAAACGTGCCACTGATGTCACTCTCTGTGTAGCTGAAAATAGAAAAAGGTCGTCCTTCAAATTAAAATTAATTTTCCTGAAAATGACAAAGTAAGGCTGTATTACAAGACGAAGGCAAAATCAGGGAACGTAACGACAAGAAGTGAAATTCAACCTTGCAAGGCCGAGACGAGAAGCAACTTCGCTACACTTCATGGGTTCCTCATGTAAGACGGCCCTCAGAGAAAATTTATCGGAGTTTTCCAGAACACAGAATCTAAGCTTCATATCTTTGATGGGAGAAACTTTGCAATGAGACTGTCGAACTATCTGCAAATAAATACAGTACGTTGAACTGTTGTCATATTTCGGGTAAAAACGTGTTGATAGATCACATAGGTATCTTCCATCAGCAGAAAATGTGATTATTTCTACGACAATATACATGGCAGCCAGCCAAAAAACAGCGAATATTATGGCAGAATTTAGAGAAACATTAAATCTGCTGACACAGTAATCCAACCAGAGCATCTGAAAAAACAAAATAATGCAGGGTAATTCCAAACAAAGGCACATGAAGAAAGCGTGAAATACCTACTGAAATTCGACCACCTAAAGATAAGGTGGTCCCGGGGAAATTCTCCGAATATTTTGTTGCATGTGAGGGCAAGCTTTGTAGACTGCTAATATCGCTCTTGAAAGGAGATTTGTCCTCAAGGCACCGCGCAATATCGTACCTGAAAGCATGAAATAGACCGAATTTGAGTAATACTTTAAATAATTAAGACCGGTTTTCTTAAAGAGCACAAAATCGCAACAATCCGAGGGAATAACGATGACAAATTGGCGAGGTTTCTGCTGAACTTCTGCTTTTAACTTTTTAACAAATGTTATATTTTAACTGACCCTCTGTACAGAAGGGATTCGACGTTTTCAATCCACAGAGTCCCATCGTGGTTATCATTATCAAAATAGTCCACCGAATTCTGTAACAATAAAAGATATTACAAGGCATTAGCAATATTATCTAAGTAGTTATATCTAGTACCTAATAGTAATATCTTATATCATATTTTGTAATTTGTATTATATACTTAATACCAGAATATTGATGTGAAGTCATGAAGTAATATGACATAAAACCATACAGGTTTAATCTGTAATGGAATGTTTTGTGCTCAAACTAACTTTAGATTGTAAAATACTCAAAACCACGAGTAAAAGTATTGATTGACATTTAATACCTTGGTGACAGACACAGTTTGAGAAGAGATAAAGTGTAGTCTTGAGTTGGAGTCGTAGAGCAGCTGTTTCGATAGTCTCCCAACACTCTTCATTCCATAACTCGGATGGTTCCCGCACTATATAGCTAAAAAACTATTTAGCTAAACGCACTTTATAGCCTAACCCTAACCCTAACCCTAACCCTAACCCTAACCCTAACCCTAACCCTAACCCTAACCCTAACCCTAACCCTAACCCTAACCCTAACCCTAACCCTAACCCTAACCCTAACCCTAAATTAGGTTTTAGCTATATAGTGTTTTAGCTAAATGGTGCGGCTACCAACTCGGATTCCTGCTTCTGTTCCTTAACAGCACAACTTAAGAATATTGTAGGAGAATTGTTTTTTACGGTTTTCACTTATTTGTGTCTAATACAACAGCAATTTATTAAGTGTCCAGATAGTCAATTAAGTTTCACTAACTTTCACTACTTTTAATTACAGTTGATATCATAGGCGAGGAAATGCTTACTTCCACAAGATTTTCATTTGATAAGGAAAGAGGCAATCTGTTAGATTACAAATAATATATTAATTTCGACAGTCAAATAAGATAAATTACATTTAAAACGTTAAAAGTCAATAAATATTTCAAAGTTGAAATGCCTATCGCAAAAAGTTCAGTATAAATTTGTAAGCATAAAACTTTAAAAAAGGCTAAAAAATTTTCTTCAATTAATTTTTAAAAATTGACTCTAAAATTCGGAATCCAAGAACTGCTGCAAGATTTTGGGTTCCACAGGGATGTAAAGAACCTCCGAGCCATCAACGTGTCTCGTTTTGATCAACATGTGATCCTTGAACTCGGTAAGTTGAGTACGCAGGGTGGCGTCACTGTTAACCAGAAACTTCTCACGACACTTCATGTAAAAGTCTTGGAATGTGATCCCCTGAAAATCTGGACCCGATTCTTGTTGAAACGTTGCCAAGAGTTTGAAAATGCCCCGAGCGTTTGGAGTGAGCGACCGGAGGACGTGAGTCATGGAGGACAGCGTTATTGCCCCAGTTTGCTTTACCATCAGGGAGGTTTCAATGGACGTCTCGTCCGAGTAGGAGTGGAAGGTGGTACAATCGAACCACAACCAGTTAAACATTTTGCTTTTCTGTTCGTCCCAGAGAAGCGGTGCGTTGATGTGATCAATCGTGGCGATCACGTGAACATGTTCTATGGCGGACAATTCAGCCAAAACTTGCTGACTCTTTTCGTTTCTCAGATTGGCTCCGTCTATGTTGTTGATAAGGATGAAGATCTTGTTGTACTTGCTGTTACTGATGTAGTTCAGTTGATCCTGTGTTGATCGGAAAGATGCAGAGCTTCCTAACATCTCGCTTGTTATGCTGTTTAGGATGTCTCTAACTGTTAAGTTCGGAAAATAACCGTTTATCACAATGTGATACTCATATTTCAACATTTTCTTGGCAAACTGAATGAGAAGTTTCCGTTTGGAACCGACCCCGTAACACACCAAGTTGTACCCTTGACGCAGATAGATGTACCACTGTGTAAAGAGCTGAGTATGCTCGGCAAACAATGCTGCTTGCTCCTTGGCGTACCCCATCTTCATCTTAGACAACAACTTGGTGATCTTGTTGTGATCCATCTCCTCCAACTCCAGATCGTGTAGAGTCTTGTTGGAGGTCTTCCCGGCCCGCCTAGAGTGGAAGTAAGACTCGATATTCTCCTTGTTGGAAAGATGTGTATCCAACTCCTCGACCTTGCGCCGCTGCCCCACACTCAGCTCCACCTCGTCTGATTCGTCGCTGGAGCTGGAGCTGGTGGAGTGGGATGAGGCGCTGTCCGAGGACTCGTCCGAGTCGAACTGCTGGAGCGGCATCGTGTGGGCATATTTGGTTTGTTTCAGTTTGCGGAGCAGGTAGGGAGTTGAAATGTCACGTTTAAGCTTTTCCGGGCTGGGAGATTTGATGGGACTTGAGGATGAGACATCTGCCATCTGGATGAGCCTTAACACCTGGCGATTTGGAGGTTATATTAATACTCTAAATTAGCATTTTGGTGAGGGGTGTATAAATTTTACTCTGTAAATATCACTTTATTATGATATAACTCTGGAGCTTTGAATTAAAGACAGTGTAAAAAATTTACGTCGCTAGTACAATTCGACATCATATAGGTTTGGCGAAGTCAATGTGATGGATAAAATGCATTTTGTCCATTGTACATTTGCAATTTGTTTCGCTGTATGGTGTATATACTTTGACTTCAAATTTCTAGGAACTGTGCCAAAGCCTAGGTATGCTCTATAGGTTAATTTCGGCAACTGGTAATAGAATACCTTACAAGACATTTTTATAACGTACGAAATGCGACGGTTTTCCCGAAATTTCGCCATATTTTCGGACCGCCAAAATTTCGGCCGTCGTAATAGAATCCGTCGCATTATTTTTAGCTTATTCCAATAATTGTGGCTTCATCGATTCATCTTGTTCTTGAAAGTTAGTAATATGAAGGTGGGACAAAGAAACAAAATATTCCATGATGAATTGAATGTCGTTTGACGTTTACAATAGATTACAGTTATGTGCTAACATAAACGTCTTATAAGGGACTGAGTCAAGATAAAAAATACCAAACTCAATAAGTCATGTGATGCAGATATACTGTCATTGATCAGTAGAGTAAAATTTAGATTTTAGATTGAGATACTAAAATCAGCACTAATCAGTAATCATGTTATTACTCAAGTCAAAGGTTACTAAAATTTTTAATTTCCTTTGTGTCAGAAAACAAAATGACGAAAAATACCCTTACTTTCTGTGACGTCCGAAATGTGACGGTTTTTGTTCAATTTCGCCATATTTTCGGACCGCCAAAATTTCGGTCGTCGCAAATTGGTCCGCCGCAAAAATGTCTTGTAAGGTAGTGAGCTACCAAATAATAAGTCAGACAATTCAAGTATCATAACATTCGCACAATTATTTAACGGAAAAAGTTTGTACCATATTTAAAATCATTTCATGAGGGCCAATCCTTAGAAATCTTTTAAATATCAAAGCTCTGTACATAGAAAATGAAAACAACGCACAATAATCAAAATTGATAATAAAAATTAGCAGCTATTTAGTGTTTCACCATGATGATATTATGCAAGATCGAAGAATATTAACAATTTTGGAAACAAAACCTACATCCATAAGCATTTAACCAATAATGGTACATTAATAGCAATACAAATCACGAAATCAAAGATGAGCAAATCTACTTATATAAAAAGAGGACACGCCAGCTCTTCAGAAGAGGTCCAGCTCCCCTTTGTTGTCGACCTCGTTGTAGTTGACCCAATCCCTGGCGATGGGGGCGGACAACATCTCATCTGAGATGGCGAAACTCTCGACCAGGTTGAGAGCTTGGGGTGTGAGGTCTCTACACAGTCGGTTAAACTCGGCTGTTACCTGGAAGTGGAGTTGTACAACTTTGTAAATATGGTTTTATTTGTAATGGATGATTTAAGTGTAGCAGTGCTAACAGGGGCCACGGCAGTCAAAAAATTAAAAGAAAACAACCAAAAGCATTGGGTCTAACAACTAATGAAACTCATAATACATGCCCTATTTCACAGCAAAACAATATATCGCATCTGTTAACTCCAGCAGAACAAACTAAGACTATAGTTATTGTTCCTGGTGAAGGAAAGTAAACCTGTTTGGAATGTTCAGGAGAGATGATGTCATGAGTGAGGAACCAGGCTGCGTTATCTTTAATGTAGGACAACAAGTGTAGGTCTAGTAGGTCTTGTAATACTTCCTTTGCCGAATCCTGGGTTGTGTTTGAGTTTAACTGCCAAAAATGGAAAATTAACGACCGAACGACGCGATGTAACACGTTGAATACAGACTGCAGGAATAAGGAAGCAAAATACAGGTACTATTACTGGGGTAAATTAAACTCACATTGACAACTACTGATTGGATAACTGTGACTATCATTGACAACTATGTTGTCAAGTTGCTGAGAGATGTACCTAGTTTTCCGAAATGAGAAACAACTATGTTTGTTACTAACCTGAACATTATTGACCACTCTCTTAAACTCGTCCGCAACGAGGCGCTCTCCGTACGTTTTGCCGGCACTCTATAAATGAAAAGATGTTTAATTAATGTTATATAACTGCAACTATATACCAACGAGACACTATTCAAGAGACCACGATAGATTATTTTAGTAACATTTTAACCTGCAAAACAGGAAATGTAAGGAAAACCTGGATACTCTCGTTTTCCTGCAACATCCAGGTATCGAAGAGTCCCTCTCTTCCGGCAGCTTTTAGAGCTTTACCCAGCCCCATGAACAGACTGTTTTCTCTTATCTTGATCAGATTTATCAGTTGGTCGGTTGATGTGATGTTTTCTGCTACAGGGACTGTTGTCTGGGGCTTGAACATTGCAAGTCGTTCCTTGGCAACCTGGGACAGATTTACTGAAACATCGAACCTAATCAAATGTATGCGATGTATTGTTGCACTTTCTCTACTAACAAAAATGTCAAAATGGTCCCAAATTAAAACACCCTTGAACTTACCTTCTGAATGAGGACACTGTTATCTCCCTCTGCTGTCATGGCGGCGTGAGCAAGTCCGATGAAAGTGCCGAACCGATTACAAGACAAGTAACCCTGCCCGCCACACCGCTCCCTACACACCGAGACGAGGTTCTCCAAGTGCCAGCTGCAGATAGGTTTCAGCGCGCAGCACATCGCCACCACCTCCAGGTGATCCTCGGGAATCTGCTCCGCCCACTTCCGTTTCACGCAGTCCAGTCCGATATTGAGCGCGAAGGTGCGCGCTAGTAGCGGTAGTAGAGCATGTTGTTGTAGCTGATAGGATAGGATAGCTGTGTCGCTTTTTCCTTTTTTGCCTGAAATATAACAATACCAAGTTTAAAAGGTAGTACATATTCGATAATGAAAACTATTGAGGTTTTTTATACAAATGGGTTGGTGGTGTAGTGCCATCTACTCCGACTTTCTATGCAGGAGATCCGGGGTTCGATTCCCAGGTCCACCAACCCTAGAAAAATGCGCTAAAGGCAATTGCCTGTGCAATCTTCTTTGATCGACTCGTCCGGGAAACCGTAGTTGAGAGTTTAATGAGGAGGGTCTCCGTTAAAAAATCTAGAATCTTCCAGGAGCCCCTTCAGTTTAACTGTAAAAGCATAGGTACAGGTGTAACAATAATTGAATATTGATAATTGCCCAGACCCTGCCCGAACCCTGACTCGGCCGTTTATCTTTTTGCCGATAATTCGTATTATTCATGATAACCATGAGTGAATATGGGGAACTGGAGCGGAGAACTCTATGAACAACATCTTATCATTAAGTCATTACAGATAGCTGATTTATCTGTAAAGACATAAGTTCTCCATGAGAATTGTTAATCGCCTTAGTTTTTAAGTGTTCGATCTACCGTGTATGAAACAGCTCTTGTTGTGTACCGCTTTATTTGTTTTACGGTATGCACTTACAGCGTAACCATTTTAGAAAACATATGTGATGATTGTTGGAGAATTTTTCAGAAAATTCGCGGAATCTATATTTAGAAAACGTTTAATGAACCCTAATTACTAATATATATGAACATTTATAATAACGTAATCGGATAAAGACAACGGCCCTAATCGATATATTTTACTAAAAATCATGCAAAATTGGCCTAAGCCAAGGTACTTAAATTGTTGTCGATAATATATAACTTACGGACCAGCTTGCGCTTAGAAAATAAAAAACGGTAAAACGATGTAATCTAGTCTTTGGGTACCAGATCAATCGATCAATCATTTGCCGCAAATCATAATGAGTTAGTTAACCGCATAATTTCCAGTAAAAAAATCTGTCTTAGTCGGCAAATTGCATGCAGGTGGCTTTAACACTTATACAATCTAAAAATTCGGAGGCTAAGTCGATAATGTAGAAGAAACTGTTTAACTGATTTGTGTCCATGACTGTGATCCTCTTTGCATTTTGAAAACGAAAAGGAGATGACAAATATTCACAAGAACGGGGAGGCATAGTGACAACCACTTACTCAAAAATATTGGTTTTTCTGAACGATTTTGGGGCTAGCACTTGGCACTTAAGATTAAGTACATTTTGTGGTGTACAGCTGTAATCTTTAATACTTTCAACACTTCTATTATACAAATAATTTGAGGCTCTAATGATGTAATTAAACGAAGATTTCAAGCCTTAATTATCTGTGCGTTTCTCTTCTGACCACCAACATCAGCTGTAATTAAACGATTGATGATCATAAGTTATGCTAAGTTATCAAAAGCCATATTAACATGTTAATTAAGCCATATTAATCAGGAGCTTCACACAGTGGTAGTGCTATTACCTTGTAGCGTCAGAGCAAGTGCCCCTATAATGCTCATTATCATTTTACTTTCTATACCCAGTAGTTTGATATATAGTAGTGCTCAATCATGTTCCATGTGGTCCATATAATATTTCTTAATTTGATCAGGAATATTTCGCGGCCAAGTTTTGTTTTAGCTCAGTTTTTCTGGGTTACTGTTATAGAACTTATTGTTTAAGTTAACTATAATACCTAATATGATTTTATATTCCTTCAAATCTTTCAATTGTTTCTTCCTTTCATTTAAATCAATTTCAGTAGCCCAGATGGGAACTGATCTCAGGTCAGTGATACAGAAGGTATTCCCCATCTGCAGTGGAGTAATTGCTGCAGCTGGATTCGTCACCAACCTACTTTCTTTGACTTACTTCGCAAGAAAGCCAAAAAGAACAAAGACTACTGTAACTTTCTTGTTCCTGAACACATTTGATATCCTTGTATGTCTGTTTGGGACTATTCTTATCTTCTCTACGAGTTGCAAAGAACAACAAAACATTGTCTTCTTGTGCGATTTTAAAAATGCCTTTTTCCAAAGTGTGCTATCACTCGAAAACTTGTGTGTGGAGACCACAGCTTTTGCAACCTGTCTACTTAGCGTGACGAGGACTATTTCTCTTTGCTTCCCTTTTCATCAGATCAATAAAAGTGTGTTTGGAACCTCGGTAGCAGTCTTTCTGATCCAGGAACTCGTGAGGTTCCTCTATTTTCACTTAAACAATTCCCGATTTTACTCTTACGTGGTGAACAGATATTTCATAGTTTCTCTGATTGCCTCAGCAATCCTTTGCAGCATCGTTTCTTCATGTTTGTCATGTTGGAAGCTGCTTAGCAACACGAAAAAGCCCATGAGTCGTTCGTTGAATGACGATGTCCGAGCACGAGTACCGGACAGAAATCAAAAAGCTACGATTACTATATTAATCGTGTCCATACTTTTCTGCTTTTTGAATACTATCTTTTGCATAAACATTCATATAAGACTAGCAAATCCTGTTGAAACCTCTAAATCATCGGAAACTGTTATCTTACTTCATGAATTTTCGATATGGCTGGCTGTTCCTTTAAACTCGGCCCTTAACCCAGCTATCTATTTTGCTCGAAAAAAGGATATGAGAGTTTTCATAAAGAAGATTTTTTGTTTGAGGCAATTCTAACACCGAACAAGTGTTTAGGAAACAAAATTTTTGATTTTCAGGATTATAGCATGATCTTATTCAGACCTTGTTGGTGCGGATTTATTTTAATATACCATACAAGATAACTAATTCACGTTTCTCAATGGGTTAATAAATAAGATGTTTTAAACTGTAAACTGAGAATGACAACATGATTACAAGAAATAAAGATGTCCGGTTATACTTAAGATAGTACAGTGTGGCACTGATTGAGTATTGAGTCGGCTGCGAGACTTGCTAGGTATCAAACGCTACCTAAAGATCTTAAATCACAACAGTGCACGGTGCACCGTGACTCAACTTTCAACAAACTACTTTAAGACAGTATAAGTAAGGATATCTTAAACCAAATTTAGACATTGTGCAGTGATGTTTTAATTAATCTTCTCTGAGATAAGGTCGTTTTGATGACACAAATAAAAAATCTATACTATTTAGTCACTAAATTAAGTTGAATGTTATTTAGCGTTATTTCAATAGCAGCAATGTTTATTTCAATTATGGTACTATTATGTGCAAAAGGAATTATCTTAGTTATACTCTAAAGTTATACTTTAGTTGACAAGTCTTTGAAGAAAATAATGGTATTATTTAACTAGTACACATTTAAAGTTACGTCGTGTTTGACAACTTACCAACTGTGAGTCGAGTAGCAGAATACTTTATAGCAATAGCCAGACTAGCTTTAGCACCTCCAATACACATACTAGCGATACATATCCGTCCGGCAAGCAACTGATCAGCAACTGCTAGAAATCTGGAAGCAATAATTTTGTTTACCTATTCAAAAAACATATTATTATTACATTACTAGGTAAGACAAAATGCCAAGATGTAGACAAAATTAGAGAAAATCAAAATGCAAGGAAGTGTTACCGAGCTCGGGTAGATTTGATGTCTGAAGTCAGCTCCCCATCTTCACTTAGTTGACTGTATTTGTCCAGCAGATTGTCAATGGGAACTAAAATTGACAATTTCGTTACAAAACAAAACACGATATAAGGTTGCAGAATGCAGTTCTAGCAAATACTATCACTAAAGATTATCTAACCTATTAAGGTATGATAGGTAGGTACATATCTCATAATCAGGTTTTAAATTTAGGAACATGGGCGTGTTTCTTTTATTGTATGATGTCGGGGGGTTGTCGGACAGTTAACACCATATAAGGAATCACCTCTAACGTTGTCAAATGTGAGTTTAGCGTTGTCTACCCCATTCAGCCCCATCTTGTAGCCCATTTCTTCTACCAGAACATCGGGCAGAACATTGAGCTGTTTGTCACGAATAGGAACTAGCACAGCGTGAATACCTGTGAGAGAGTGAGGAGGTGATTACGAAAAAGCTGATTCCATCTCATTATTTTCATTCAATCCATGATAATTACTGAAAACTGTTTTACGTAGTTATTTAAGTTTAAAGTTTCGGAATTGGTATTATTTTACTACGACTTATTGTTTTTAAATAGTTTTAAAACTGTTCCATATACTCGAAAGAGGGCGTTCTTCGAAATTTTCGTTATAAATAGGACTACAATGTACGTAAGCATCTTTTCTGTAACAAATTAGACACTGTTTTGTTGTCTAATTTTTAACAGAAAAGATGCTTACGTACATTATAGTCCTATCTAAAACGAAAATGTTCCATATATTTTTAAAATCGAAAATCAGAATACAATTAAAATTAAGTCAAAATTACTTTAGTCCCGACTCCCGGTCCCGGTTACATTTCCGACCGACAACGCTATGGTATTTTTGGCATTTCACGTGAGACTTAAATAAAGGTAAGGTTATTGCAATTGCCGAAATGACAGTCGCGTAATGGCGTAATGGTAATGGTCGGCTCCACTGTCTACCAATAAACATGGTGGCATGACGAGGCGAGCATTTTACATTAACGCTCTAGTAGTCCAGCATTAATCGATATGCTCTCGTTCGTGTGCGGTAAGCTCCGACTTGAACTCTGAAATTCTCAGCACTTACGAGAAAAGCTACCTAATCTTTACCACATTTTTCATTGGTCGCAGGCACGACATGACAGAATATCTCAATTAAAAAGTAACGGCAATGATTAGAGTAATGTGCTGCTTACAAGGCCATAAAAGCCGGGTTAAAACCTGACATTTTTTTGATATTTTATTCTTGTCACTTTTGGCTTAGAGCTTTATAGTTTCGTGCAAAATAATTTTGCGTTTTTTGCAATGTTTCCTTATTTTTTCAATGCGGACGATCTTATTGATCACAAGATGAAAGGAATTATAAAAATAAATGTTAACCTTATGGTAACAGATGGCACCTTGAGAAAATTAACAGAAGTGAACCCGTTCCCACAAAAGTGGTAATGCCGGTGCCAAAACACGACGCAAATCAATCATCTTGTTTCTTTTGAGGCAGTCTAGGCATCATAATTAAGTGACGATAGCAGAATTCGTTTCGATTTGACAAGCTATTTGATATTTAGGTGATTCTCAGATAGTAAACATAATCAATTTATTTTCTTTTGCTTGAGCTTTCAGCCTAACATCTGATAAAATAACACCTCAGTTTCAAAATGAGCAGCTTCAGAGCCGTCCTCCCGAACTCGACCATTACCTTCACAGGGGGAGTACAGTTCTTCCTCTTCTACTACCAGCTTTCCATGATAACCACAGCAATTATCGGCAACTCCATCGTTGTTTACACCACCACCATGTTCAACGCAATCCACCTTGACTCTTCTTCCGTTCTCCTCATCCAGAACTTAGCCGTTACAGACATATTCCTGATCGTGATTGCTTATGTGCCCAAACTGGCGACACTTCACTCTGGCAGCTGGACACTCGGACCCGTGATATGTTATCTAACTGCGTTCTGTCAGTTTGTTCCAGGGGTCGTGGAGATCATCACCCTGACCTGCATTTCGACTTACAGGTGGTATCTGGTGAGGTTCCCCTTCAGGAGACCGCCTAAGGCGTTCACCACCAAGATTCTTATCTTGCTGATGTGGATGGTTGCTACCTCTTTTCTTATTGTCTTTGTGACAGACAACAGGAGCCTGGCTATATTTGATGTGAGGACTCTGGCGTGCACGACAAATGTTGGTCTCCATCAACGATACCTGGTCCTTCCGGCTCTCTTCTTCTTTGGCATTCTCCCTGTCACCCTCACCATCATACTTAACCTCTTGACTCTGGGACGAGCTCTCAGGGTGACGTCTCGCACCGGAACTTATAACAAACAAGCTCTGATAACAGTTAACGCTATATGCTTCATATTTGTATTGACTTGGGTGCCTTACCTTATCAGGGCAGTCATGGCTGCTTTGTCACAGACGCTACCACTCTGGTTTTACACCATGCAGTACAACCTAAACATCATCAGTCTGACTTTAAATCCCATTGTTTATTCGATCACAAACAGAAAATTCAGGAGGTTTCTCTCTCGCAGATTAACTGACACTAGGATCAATTTTGCTAGCTCCATGCCAATGATCAGAAGATCGACGAGAAGTAACAGTAATAATGTGACTCAAAGATGTTTAAGGGTAACCAAACTTTAAAAATTTAGTTAAAGCACCATCACAGAATGTCAGAAAGTTTGTGCCTCATAGAAAGTTGTAAGATACAAGATGTAATGTCTGCAGCTGGTCAAGAATTTCTATGATTTGTATGATAATGTTTTACTTAATGTTTTAGGTTAATCTGTTTAATTCTTCAGATTATTTTAGCTATGCAATCTGTTCAATATTTTAGTTTAGTTCAACGTTTATAAGAACGAAATCGCGGTTAAAGTGTTGAGGTACATTTTTTGAAGTGGTTACCTAGGAGTTATACTAGTGTGTAACATTAGATGTTTTAATACACCGTACACAGCTAATAGTTCGTCATTGTCATCACTGTTGCGTTACCTAGAAGTGTATAGATTGCGTTGTTTGCATGTAACATGCTGTTCAGCGAAAATTCTCAGTGGCTTTTGAGCAGATTTTTTACAGATTTTATAAAGGTTTGTTTCTTGTTTAAGTATGAAAATATATTCTCAAAACTGCTGGCACAAGATAGTATTCTGTCAGAAGGTGGCTGCAATTCAGTAATTCGTAATAAATATGAAAGTACCTGGATTTATAAAGTCATAATGCCTCTTGTCGACTAATTGCTTTATCAAGTTTTCAACCATGAATAAGATTGCAATTGTTTTATAGTAACCCAAATAAACCAATAAAAATGTGATGATAACCTTGAAAATAATTTAGGCGATGAAAATTATCAGTCCAAGAAATGTCTTGCTGGCGATTCTAATAATTCTTACATTGTACTTACTGGCAAATTTAGCGACGATTTCTAACGACACTTTTAAATATCGAATTCTGGGGTTTCAATCGAACTTTATCGCCATTTCAAATAATAGTCACGATCCAGTGACAAAGTACAAAGATGAAACTGGAGGAGATCTTCCTCGGGTTTTAAATGAAAACGTCAGAGGAGAAACACAAGAATATAAAAGCTTTTTAAGATCAATTTGTGAAGGCGAAAATACGACGATAAAAGATCATTATTTCATGGTGATATTCATTCCCTCGCTTCCAGAGTTATCTATGCACCGACATTATCTGCGAACAAAATGGCTAAACATTTCGTGGTGGAGTAGAGATGAGTTTGATGGCCTTGGCAGAGGATGCTTGACTTTTAAACTCATGTTTGTTGTAGGTAAATCTCATAACAAAGGACACTCAGAACAAATAGTGAAAGAATCTTTTGAACATGGTGACATTCACCTCCTGGACATGGAGGAAAGACGGGAGTCCCTTCCCCTTAAACTGTTATTGGGGTTAAGGAAAAGTACTGAACTCTATAGTTTCTCCTACTTTGTAAAAGCCGATCACGATACGCTTATTGATCTTCCCAATCTTGTTCGGGGGCTTGCAACTACCAAACCGACCGGTGTTTATACCGGATATTGTAACCGAAAGTTACGAAATACGCCATTTAAAATGAAATTTGAGTATTGTCTCGGAGGAGGCTATGTTCTGTCGGCTGATCTAGTTGAGAAAATCTCGATGTTAGACGATAAAAAAATCGCTGGAATAACAAAAACGATACCATTTGAGGATGGTTATGTGGGATACTTGGTATGGATAGTCGCCAAGCAAAACAACATTCCTGGCCCAATACCACAAACAAATCCAACAGCTTTACAACTCATTACGGGGCCTACTAAAATACAGTTCAACAAGTACTTTTATCACTGGTTAAAAGGTTTGAGAAATTTGGACCGAGTATTTGAGTGTCGAATAGCAGCAAACAAGACTGCGTGTCCGATGATGAATTTTCTTATTCTAAAAGAGGACAGTAATTGCATGTGTGATCATGCAAAAATATAACAAAAAGAAATAAGACATGATTCATACTCATACAAATTGTACATACAATGGCTATGATAAATGATGGTGCTGCTCCGAAAAAATCCCCTCTCAAGTCTCAGAAGGAAGATTAATCAAAGAAAAGAACTTACCATGGTTAACGCCATGAGAGATGAGATGAGCAAATACCACGACATGGTGTGCGTGCAGGGCGCCATTGGTGATCCAGTACTTTTGAGCGAGCGGCGTTGGCGTGTTTACAATGAGTTCTCTGGGGGGAAAAATTTTTGTTTTTTGTATTAGCATTGACGTTTTTTCCTCAAATGACTTTTTTATTCTCCGAAAACATCCATTTTTAACTTGTTATCGCCAAAAGATGGATACAAAAATAAAAACCCAACCATCTATAACAGAATAACGTGAGGTGTTACAAAAACTTATCATTTGGATGAAGGAGGTTACATGACGTGTTTTGTCATCTTCAGACAACTCCCACATTTTTAGAGATAATTTTTTTTAAAGATAATACTGATATTCATGATAATTCAACTAATTGGTTTAAAACTCAGAAACAAACCAACTTGGTTTCAGGGTCAAATATTGCTGTTGTTTCCATCTCCACCGCATTGTTTCCATAGCCTAATTCCGTCAGACCAAAACAGCCAATATCCCCAAGGGTATCTATACCTGAGTATTAGTGCCAGTTAGAAAATCTGCCCTTTAACAAATCTAATGGTTCACTTTGAAAGCTTGGCAACAAGTATGTGGGAAAGCGTTTTTGATGAATAGTCATACATCCTTTTTAAAAATCAATATGCTGAAAAACCTTGTTTTAAGGCCTCTGATATCAGTTATTAACAGCCATGATACCGAAATACATGATATAACATTAAACCTTTGAGAAGTAAATTGTGATGCTTTTCTGTGCCTAATTTAAAGATAGTCCCACCAAATAAGTTAAACTGCACTGTCATTTTTGTTGTCATGGCTGGATCTGAAAATAATTCGGTTATGAGAATTTGATTTTAACATGTTAAGAACAAAGAACTTTACCGCAGATGTGACACCATACCTATAACAGAACGTGTCAGAAAAGCACGATGGACTCTTCTCGGCCACATCCTCAGAATGGACGATAACTGTGCCCCATCCCTGGCACTTCGATATGCCGTAGACAGCTCAAACAGTCTTCGTGGGAGAAGAGGAAGACCTCACACAAACCTATTTTCGTCCATTCAGGCTGACTTGAAATTTTTTGACTTACGATTAAACTCTATTGATGATTTAAGTAATCTCAAAACTGTTGCATATGATCGAGCCAATTGGAGAAACATGTTTTCATATAATATCGATTTTGATTAGAGTATCCGGTTTTTTGTCACTGGATTTTTTTACTGAATGTCTCCTCAGCAGGACTTTATTACCTGTCCAGGATGTAATTTTTTCCATCTCTAATACTTTTTGCCGAAGGCAAAAAAGTAAGTAGATGGTTTAAAGTGGTCGGATTTTGGGGGTGGGGTGGGTGGGTAGGTAGGTAGATGGACG
>JH153252.1:58391-69505 GCA_000226015.1 Mnemiopsis leidyi
GTAGGTTTGCCCCGTTGACAGGTAGCAACAGCTTCAAGACTCCCAAGGTCTGTTGCGGTTATATCTATTGTCTTATGATTTTGTTATATACTCAAGGAGTCCTTGGGTACAGCTAGTGAGAAATCTTCCTAGCTTGTTGGGGGCCAACACCTGTTGATCAAAGAAGAAGAAGAGTGTTGTCAGACATTTTTATCAATCTGTAAACTTTATGGTGAAATATGTAGCCACTTATTAGAAATAAAGAATATATATATTGTTTTCTTGAAATTTGTTGTTTTCTTTATATATATATTTGTGCGCTATGTGATTTTTTTTAAACATTTTTTCAGGATTTCCCAACTCACAACAAATTGAACCTGTTCTGGTTGTGTCAGCCAGTTTGTTTGGTTATGTAATTTAAAGCTTGGTAGAAGAGTTTTATTCAGCAACTGAACTTAAGAGCGCAAGAACTTTAACCTCACGTTTTATTCTTTCCATAGGCATATACTGAAATTCATTTATACACATAAAGGCTGATGGCAGGCCTTACTCCTGCACTGCTAATTGGCTGCCTTATCACATTGACACATGGAAACCTCCCTGGTTTTTCAAATGGGAATCAAGATAAAGTCTCTAACTTAACAACTTATTGCCCTGGAATGCATGCTTGGTGCCCATCTGACAAGAAATGCTGCCGCCAGAAGGTAAATGATTGAAATGATTTTTTATGTTAGTACACCAGTTGTAAGGTAAATTAAATGCAGCTCAACACAATGTTTCAGTGGTTTAACTGTTGAAGTTTAAAATAAGCATTAACCTGTTTTAGAGACCCCTTATTGATTGTTCATTAAAAGATATTGATTGAAGTTTGCTTTGGAATGGGTCAAACTTTTGTAACAAATTACCTGGTTTACTTTTTGTCCAACAGATACCTGTGAGAAATACTAAAATTTACAATAAATTCCCGATCTCTGCTATTTCGTTTGTCAAACAGTAATATTGTGAACATGTTTTTTTCAGGATATTTAATTTCATGTTGTTTTTATTTTAATTTTCATCTTAATATTATTGCAGGATTCATATACGGGATACATGTGTTGTCCTTTCGAAGATGGAGTTTGCTGTGGTGAAAATTCTTACTTTTGCTGCAAAAGTCATGAAACATGTGGAGACTACCATGTAAGAGTAGAAATATGCAATGTTTTACTGTCTGGTGTGTCAAGTTTGATTGCAACCTTTACTCATTACTGCTTTTCGATTACACATGATATAATCTAAAATGTGAACATTTCAGTGCAGGGACAAGGCTATCAAAACGTCAGGTGGGGCCCTCTCTCACCCATTTTTAATGAAAGTCATGAACAATGTCCCCAACAAACAAGAGAAAAAAGTTAGTTCATTTGTTACCGTTATGGATTTTTGGAATGACCGTTATTTTCTTTATTTCATCTCGATTCTTTAAAAGGCAACACGCTGAAAGTTATCTAGAAAAAACAAAAATAGAAATTTCCATAGTATGATAAGGCAGCTATTGGTTGGGTTGCACAAGAAAATTGAAGCAAATTTTTTTGCTTGTTTCAGGATGAATCTCTAAGCATTGCTGAACCTTTGCAAAAGAAGTTAAATCTAGTCAAAAAGCTATCAGCAGATTATCCTATAGTTGATGGAGCTTTATGTACTGGAAACAAAGCTTGTCCTATTTATGACAATAATAGTAAGTTGTTTTATTTTCAATTTTGCTTTTTGTAATGCTTCAACCATGACTTAGTCCAGCATGGCAATAGGAACCTATTATATTGTCTTTCAATAATTGCTCTAAAAATATGGTGGATAATTTGTTGCAGATTTTGTTCATGTACCTACTCAAATGGTGCACATTTACCGGTCCTTTTCTGCATTTCTGTAGCTTTGGAGAACTGTATGGATTTTTAAGTATGTACCATTATGAGGGAGTGTCCATTTAACTTGACTTTTATATCATCTCTCTTATCAACATTCATTATTTCAGACAAAACAGTGGGTTATACATGTTGCCCGTACTTGAAAAATGCTACATGTTGCGAATCTTGGTGTTGTGATGAAGGTTTTAAATGTGGGGATCCTTTTGAACAAACATGCATTCTCGAGGAAGAGAAAACTAATGTTAAAAAGCCAATCGAAGCTATCACATTATTCAAATGCCCTCCAAGCTTAAACGATACCTGTGCTGAAGATCAAACATGCTGCATAACTCCGGATAAACATTTTAACTGTGCTCCGTTCGCCAATGCTACTTGCTGCAAAGATGGTGTGCATTCCTGTCCACAAGGGTATAAATGTGACGAAGATACTAATGTGTGTAGTCCAGAAAAAAACATGACTGCTAATCGCCTTGACAGAAAACATGATGGCACCATCGAATGTGATGCAAAAATGCTATGTGCTGATACTCAAACTTGCTGTCGACTTACAGATGGCAGTTTCGGTTGTTGTCCATTCAAAAATGCCACATGCTGCTCAGATCACATCCACTGTTGTCGAGAGAACTTTGTTTGTGATGACGAGTCCCATATGTGTATAAACCCTTCAGATCTGAAAAGTGAGTCCCCCCTACAGCTGGTGGCAAAAATTGTTGCAGATGTGCAATGCAATGATGGGTCTAAGTGCCCAACTGGCATGACATGTTGCCCCATTGGAAATGATAAATTTGGATGCTGTCCATTTGAAGATGCTACTTGTTGCAGTGACATGGCTCACTGTTGTCCCAAAGAAACAGTGTGCAACACAGAGAGAGGAACATGTGATTCCCCCTCAAGTGAAGCAGTCGTTAGCAACTTAAATCGCATCCAGATAATGGAATCAAGTTTAAATTCTTCCAATATAATTTGTGATGAATCTATGGAATGTCGTAGTAACCAGACCTGCTGCAGGCTAACAGATGGCTCGTTTGGTTGCTGTCCATTCAAAGATGCTGTTTGCTGTTCTGACCATGTCCATTGCTGCTCACATGGGATGTGGTGTAACCACAAGACTAAAACTTGTAAAGACCCGACAGATTCGGTACCAATGGCGAGGAAACTACCTGCTATTCAGAGGGAAACTGTTTCTCAACCAAGTTCTTTACCACTGGGATTAAGAACTCTTGCAAAGAAATCTGGTTCATTACCAATTGGTGTTAAATTTCCAGCAACAAAGGAAGTCAAAAACGTCAAAGATACGGTACCCCAAGCACTTGGAACTCCTGCTAAGAAATCAGACTCCATACCAATTGGTTTTAAATTTCCGGCAACAAAAGAGAACAATGTAGTTCAAGACACAGTGTCTCTGTCTAAAAAGATTCCTGCCAATAAAGCTCCTTCTGTATCACTTGCAAAAACCTCGCTTATACAATCAAAATGGATCCCAAGAGGATTTATCAATAAAACATTTTCAAAAGAAAGTCCAGATGCGGTCGAATGTAAAGACGGATACACTTATTGCCCTAAATCCACCGACTGTTGCAAATTGATTAACGGTCAATATGGCTGCTGTCCTCCAAAAACCAATTGTTGTGATTCAGGTGAAGGATGCTACGGATGTTGCCCTGATCCGTACAATGTTTGTTGCAACAATGGAGAATGGTGCTGTGGAAATGGTACTGTCTGTGATCTCGGGAGAAAAAGTTGTAGACCGAAAGATAGCACTCTCTGTGCAGATGGTTCTTACTGTGACAAAGGCACAAGCTGCTGTCAGTTGCACGACAAAAACTACACGTGCTGTTATGAGAACACTAAATGTTGTGAGGGTGGAAAGGGGTGTTGTCCTAACGGTTGGGGAGTGTGTTGTGAGGGAGGTGAATGGTGCTGCCAAGACGGAGTCCTTTGTGATGTCCCCAAAAAAGGGTGTAAATACGCTGGCCCTGAAAGTGAAATGATTGGACTTGCTGCTCCCGTTTTTAAAAGGAATGAGTCTGTCAGTGTGGTGACCAACACTATCACGGAGCTTGCAAATGTCAAATGTGATGACGGTTCATCGTGTCCTAGTGGTACAACGTGTTGTAAGCTATCTTCTGGAGAGTGGGGATGTTGTCCTTATCCTGAAGCTGTGTGTTGTGATGATGGGGAACATTGCTGTCCTAGCGGTATGTCAAAACCTTTGTTTTGTCGAAAGCTTTATTTTAATAATCGTTTTAATACATTTGTCTTCTAATTATAATATCATCAAATTAAACTACTTAAGGATACACATGTGACGTGGGCGCAGGAACATGTGACAGAGCCAATGATGTATCCAAAGAAACTAATGCCACTAATGGAAGTATAACATGTGCTGACGGTTCTACATGTCCCGAAAGAAGCACTTGCTGCCAACTTGCTGATGGCAGCTATGCATGCTGTCCACTGCCTAATGCAGTATGCTGCTCTGATGAAGTTCACTGCTGCCCAAATGGTTTGCATCTCCATTAAAGAATACCTACAATCTTGCCCTATGAATCTGCGCCTCTTATTTAGCAGAATAAGCATACCAGCCCATTATTAACCTTTAAAAGCCTTTACATGTACTACAACTTCGTATTTAAGATACTTTTTAGTACAGCAGTACTGTGCAGCAATTACCTTAAAAAACATTTACCTACCTGCCTTTCGGAAGGCAATGAAAAGGTCTAAATGTTTTTTTCTGGGTATCTATATGATTTAACACATGGAACGTGATACAAATCCAAATCTTCTTTCAAAGTTTACTCATAAAATCGACGATGAAAGAAGAGATTGTTATTGTTATTGTTACAACAAAAATAAATTGGTAGTTTTCCACTATTTATTTTCCACTCTCACCGTTATTTTCATGACAAAAGCAATCTACAGTATTAAACGAATCTTTTTTCAAAATTGCCAGGTTACACATGTGACGTGAGTGCAGGAACATGTAACAGAGCTGACACACAATCTGAACTGACTGTATTGACAGTTGCAAGTGTTCCTTGTGGGGACGGTACATCGTGTCCTAGTGGTACAACGTGTTGTAAACTATCTTCTGGAGAGTGGGGATGTTGTCCTTATCCTGAAGCTGTGTGTTGTGATGATGGGGAACATTGCTGTCCTAGCGGTATGTTTGATGTTCACATTAATTTCTTCTTAATCTATTAATTTCCCCATTCAAATTAAATTATCTTTTATTTTACATTAGTTCTTAATTTTGCACACTAATTGTTAAATTAGATGGTGTTACGGTCAATGTAAAATGGTTGTACTTTGATCTTTGTGGTTAGATAAATGGGGTAAAACTTCGAATTTTTAAATTAAAGCAGATTAAGAAAAGCAGTATTTCCAAATTTCCCAGGTTACACATGTGACGTGAGTGCAGGAACATGTGACAGAGCTGACACACAATCTGAACTGACTGTGTTGACAGTTGGAAGTGTTCCATGTGGGGACGGTACATCGTGTCCTAGTGGTACAACGTGTTGTAAACTATCTTCTGGAGAGTGGGGATGTTGTCCTTATCCTGAAGCTGTGTGTTGTGATGATGGGGAACATTGCTGTCCTAGCGGTTTGTTTGATGGTCCCATTAATTTCTTCTTAAGCTCTCAATTTCTCAATTCCAACTATTTCATCCTTTATTGAACATAGTTGTTAATTGTGCACAATTATTTTGAAATCTTATGATAAACTTATGTCATTTGATCGTGGTGATTTGTTATATGGTTCGAGACTCAGACCTTGGTCCTTGAGGGACGCCTCATTTAGTGTGGCGATATAGATAGCTTAGTAAGTTAGTAAAATTCTATAAGAATTTTTAAATTGAAGCAGTTTTAGAAAAGCTGTATTTCCAAAATTGCCAGGTTACACATGTGACGTGAGTGCAGGAACATGTGACAGAGCTGACACACAATCTGAACTGACTGTGTTGACAGTTGGAAGTGTTCCATGTGGAGACGGTACATCGTGTCCTAGTGGTACAACGTGTTGTAAACTATCTTCTGGAGAGTGGGGATGTTGTCCTTATCCTGAAGCTGTGTGTTGTGATGATGGGGAACATTGCTGTCCTAGCGGTTTGTTTGATGATCCAATTAATTTCTTCTTAAGCCGTTAATCATAATAATCATTTGTCCTATTCAATAAGTTGTTTATTTTGCTGAATCCTTGTTAAATTAGATGGTGTTGCATTGATAAGTAACATATAATGATCAGCATAAAAGGGTTTCAGAGTTTTCTTTTTATATTTTGATCGTGGTAGTTTGTTTTTAATGGTCCGAAACTCAGACCCTGTGGGACTCCTTAATTTTAATTTGGTGTTATAGCCCAGTAACATTCAACAAAATCTTAAAATAAATCAAGTTAAGAAAAGCTGTATTTTCAAAATTGCCAGGTTACACATGTGACGTGAGTGCAGGAACATGTGACAGAGCTGACACACAATCTGAACTGACTGTGTTGACAGTTGGAAGTGTTCCATGTGGGGACGGTACATCGTGTCCTAGTGGTACAACGTGTTGTAAACTATCTTCTGGAGAGTGGGGATGTTGTCCTTATCCTGAAGCTGTGTGTTGTGATGATGGGGAACATTGCTGTCCTAGCGGTTTGTTTGATGTTCCTATTAATTTCTTCTTTAGCCGTTAATCTTAATAATCATTTATCCTAAATAAGTTGTTTATTTCGCCAAGTATTGTTAAATTAGATTGTGTTGCATTGATAACTAACGTACAATGATAAATGTTAAAGGGTTTTCGAGTTTTCTTTTTGTATTTTCATTGCGGTAGTTTTTAACGGTCTGAAACTCAGACCTTTTGGGACACCACATTGTGTGGTGTTGTAGCCCAGGCAATTTCTATCAAAGTTTTGAAAAAAAGCTCACTTATAAAAGCTGATATCGTTAATTTATGTTAATGTTTCCCTTCAAAACGTATTTTGATTATAGTCTCTTATTTGAGTGGTCCAAAACTTTGACCCTGAGGGACGCCACATTGCAGGTGTGTTGATGTGATTTTGTGCAAGTTAATACTTTAACTGTAAATTAAAACAAATTAAGAAAAGCTGTATTTTCAAAATTGCCAGGTTACACATGTGACGTGAGTGCAGGAACATGTGACAGAGCTGACACACAATCTGAACTGACTGTGTTGACAGTTGGAAGTGTTCCATGTGGGGACGGTACATCGTGTCCTAGTGGTACAACGTGTTGTAAACTATCTTCTGGAGAGTGGGGATGTTGTCCTTATCCTGAAGCTGTGTGTTGTGATGATGGGGAACATTGCTGTCCTAGCGGTTTGTTTGATGTTCCTATTAATTTCTATTTAATCTATTAATTTCCCCATTCAAATTAAATTATCTTTTATTTTACATTAGTTGTTAATTTTGCACACTAATTGTTAAATTAGATGGTGTTACGGTCAATGTAAAATGGTTGTACTTTGATCTTTGTGGTTAGATAAATGGGGTAAAACTTCGACCTTGTGGGATGCCACATTTTGTGTGGTGATATAGCTCATAAGATTCTTTCAAAATCTAAAAATAAAACAAATTAAGAAAAGCTGTATTTTCAAAATTGCCAGGTTACACATGTGACGTGAGTGCAGGAACATGTGACAGAGCTGACACACAATCTGAACTGACTGTGTTGACAGTTGGAAGTGTTCCATGTGGGGACGGTACACGTGTCCTAGTGGTACAACGTGTTGTAAACTATCTTCTGGAGAGTGGGGATGTTGTCCTTATCCTGAAGCTGTGTGTTGTGATGATGGGGAACATTGCTGTCCTAGCGGTTCGTTTGATGTTACCATTAATTTCTTCTTAATCTATTATTCTCCCCATCCAAACTAAATTATCCTTTATTTTACATTAGTTGTTGATTTTGCACGATATTTGTTTCCATCTCTAATACTTTTTGCCGAAGGCAAAAAAAGTAAGTAGATGGTTTAAAGTGGTCGGATTTTGGGGGTGGGGTGGGTAGGTAGGTAGATGGACGTGTCCGGTGTCCCACCTGCTCCTTCATAAAGCATTTAAATTACGTAACAGATGAAATACGTGATGATATGCGCCACGCATTACACTGACTGCTGACTGCCATTACTTCCTACGTGCGTCGTGCACCAAATCTTGGTATTAGGCGCATAATATAAAAACTTTTTTAATGATTAAATTTTAATACGTAACGTGAGGACAGGGGTAATATGAATTGGTTTATAGCTAGCAAAATATAGCGGAAAATCGAAAATATGATCGGTGTCTGTGTACTTGTAGAGTGTTGTAGCAAAAACTCAACGAATTAACATTTACATTTAACACTTAGAAACGATTTAACAACGATGTACTGAACAAAAGATATGACCCCCCTGTATTTGTAAACGCGAACGTATTTACAACGACAGGTAATAAATCAACAAGAAAGGACGTAAATGCATCCGCGACACTGTGTCGCCCACGTTTACAATTACGGTATGCCGAGTTTTAGGAACGCGCAGCACTCAGCAGAGTTTTTGACGCGGAGTTGCCGCCATTAAGTCTGAATACTTTTCTACCTTTCAGCTTAACCTGGTCTTTGTAATTGTAGCGTGGACTGTCGTTCAACATCCAAGCGCTTGGTAGTGTGATAACTATTGAATTTAACGTTATCAAAACGCTTCAGTTTTTAGTTAGCCGTTGCTCTTACTTCATGGCGGACTGTGGTATCTAGTTAACAAAAATTCGTTGTGAATATCATCATTTATTAAAGTATCAAGTTTACGATGACTGCAACTTCATAGCGGTATCTAGTCTAAAATAGAGATGGAAATCTTAAGCGTCCACCTGAGACCAAACAAAGCGGATTCTTGTTAAATTAGATGATGTAACATCGGTAACTACCACACTACGATAAACGTAAAAGGGTTGTACTTCGATCTTTGTAGTTAGATGAATGGGCCGAAACTTAGATCTTGTGGGACGCCAAATTTTGTGTGGCAATATAGCCCATAAGATTCTTTCAAAATCTAAAAATTAAACAAATTTAGAAATGTTGTATTTCCAAAAATGCCAGGTTACACATGTGACGTGAGTGCAGGAACATGTGACAGAGCTGACACACAATCTGAACTGACTCTGTTGACAGTTGGAAGTGTTCCATGTGGGGACGGTACATCGTGTCCTAGTGGTACAACGTGTTGTAAACTATCTTCTGGAGAGTGGGGATGTTGTCCTTATCCTGAAGCTGTGTGTTGTGATGATGGGGAACATTGCTGTCCTAGCGGTTTGTTTGATGTTCCAATTAATTTCTTCTTAATTTATTAATTTCTTCATTCAAATTAAATTATATTTTATTTTACATTAGTTGTTAATTTTGCACACTAATTGTTAAATTAGATTGTGTTACATCGATAACTACCATACTACGGTCAATGTAAAAGGGTTGTACCTTGATCTTTGTGGTTAGATGAATGGGGTAAAACTTCGACCTTGTGGTACACCACATTTTGTGTGGTGATATAGCCCATAAGATTGTTTCAAATTCTTAAAATAAATCAAATTTAGAAAAGCTGTATTTCCAAAATTGCCAGGTTACACATGTGACGTGAGTGCAGGAACATGTGACAGAGCTGACACACAATCTGAACTGACTGTGTTGACAGTTGGAAGTGTTCCATGTGGGGACGGTACATCGTGTCCTAGTGGTACAACGTGTTGTAAACTATCTTCTGGAGAGTGGGGATGTTGTCCTTATCCTGAAGCTGTGTGTTGTGATGATGGGGAACATTGCTGTCCTAGCGGTTTGTTTGATGTTCCAATTAATTTCTTCTGCCGTTATTCTTAATAATCATTTATCCTAAATAAGTTGTTTATTTTGCAGAGTATTGTTAGATTAGATTGTGTTGCATTGATAACTAACGTATTATGATAAACGTCAAAGGGTTTAAGAATTTTCCTTTTGTATTTTGAACGTGGTAGTTTGTTTTATGGTCCGAAACTTAAACCCCGCGGGACTCCACATTAAGTGAGGTGATATAGCTCAGTCAAATTCTATCAAAGTCTTAAAATACAGATCATTTAGAAAAGCTGTATTTCCAAAATTGCCAGGTTACACATGTGACGTGAGTGCAGGAACATGTGACAGAGCTGACACACAATCTGAACTGACTGTGTTGACAGTTGGAAGTGTTCCGTGTGGAGACGGTACATCGTGTCCTAGTGGTACAACGTGTTGTAAACTATCTTCTGGAGAGTGGGGATGTTGTCCTTATCCTGAAGCTGTGTGTTGTGATGATGGGGAACATTGCTGTCCTAGCGGTTCGTTTGATGTTCCAATTAATTTCTTCTTAAGCTCTTAATTTCCCCAATTATACAAAACCATCTTTTGCCCTAAATAAGTTGTTTATTTTTGCACAATTAATGTTAAATTATATGGTGTTGCATTGATAACTAGCATATTGTGATCAATGTAAAAGTGTTTGAAACTTTTCCTTTTGTATTTTGAACGTGGTAGTTTGTTTTATGGCCCGAAACCCAAACCCTGCGGGACTCCACATTAAGTGAGGTGATATAGCTCAGTCAAATTCTATCAAAATCTTAAAATAAAGCAGATTTAAAAAAGCTGAATTTTCATAATTGCCAGGTTACACATGTGACGTGAGTGCAGGAACATGTGACAGAGCTGACACACAATCTGAACTGACTGTGTTGACAGTTGGAAGTGTTCCGTGTGGGGACGGACATCGTGTCCTAGTGGTACAACGTGTTGTAAACTATCTTCTGGAGAGTGGGGATGTTGTCCTTATCCTGAAGCTGTGTGTTGTGATGATGGGGAACATTGCTGTCCTAGTGGTTTGTTTTATGTTCCAATTAATTTCTTTTTAATCTATTAATTTCCCTATTTGTACAAAACCATCCTTTATCGTAAATAAGTTGTTTATTTTTAGACAGACAATGTTAAATAACTTAGTGTTGCATTGATAACTACTTATTAGAGTACTATGATCAACGTAAACGTGTTTTAGACTTTTCTTCTTTTATTTTGATCGTGGTTGTTTGTTTTATGGTCCAAATCCCAGACCTTGCGGGACGCCACATTTAGTATGACAAAATAGCCCCATAAGGTCCTATCAAATTCTTAAAATAAAACAAATTGAGAAAAGCTGTATTTCCAAAATTGCCAGGTTACACATGTGACGTGAGTGCAGGAACATGTGACAGAGCTGACACACAATC
>JH153256.1:1702-21009 GCA_000226015.1 Mnemiopsis leidyi
CCCCCTAAGTGATGACGTCATATGTGAACGACCCCTAATAGATCTTTTAACAGGGACCCTCCTCATTCAACCCTCAATCAGGGTCTCCTGGTCATCCAGATGAGTCAACCAAAGAAGATTGCATAGGCAAATGCCCTAAGCGCAATCCTCTAGGATTGGTGAATCTGGGAATGGACTGAAATTGAACAAAAAAGCTTATCTGTGTAAACAATAATTAAATTTAATAAATGTTCACTGTGGTACATTATTAACCATAGCTTTTTTCGTTAGAGTTTCTAGAGAACTGTTTCTAATCACTGCTGTTTGAAATTTGATGAAAGAAGTAAAATGTGTAAAAGCAAATAAACTTTGTGTAATCTTTTATTTCAAAATTGATACAACTCACCCATTTAGGTTAGAAAAATGACATCAAACTGCCCAGACTCCTTTGAACATTTTCTTTTACATGGTGACGAGAAAAAAATCACTATAATACCAGACACAAAGGTTCCTAATGCTGCCTCCTTTTTAATCAACAAAGAAGATCACACTCTTGGTAATCTGATTAGGGAACAACTTTTGCATGAGCCTCATGTTATTTTCTCTGGATACAAAGTCCCTCATCCTCTTGTAGCAGAAGTATTAGTAAGGGTTCAGACAGATGGTGAAATAACTCCACAGGAGGCTTTCTCATCAGCTCTTACTGACCTTGTATCAGAAGTTTGCTTGCTAGAAGAAAGATATAAAGCAGCCCTCAGGGACAAGCGTGACCAACTAAATAACTGAATTTCATATGATTATGACTACCGTTTTCTGATAACTTGTCTTTGTCAAGTCCGTACAGTATAAGGTAGTTGATTTTATATTTATAAGATTGCGCAAATTTAGTTTTTATTAAAATATGCTATCCCATAAATATGATGCGAGCACATAAAATGCTTTATGACTGATAAGAGATTTAATAATTTTAATACCTCTGCAGTGACTAAGGTTTTTATGAATGGTTTGTATGTCATACTATTTTCAACTTCTTGGGAACCAGTAAAATTTGTTTGCAATACCTATAAAATGATTGTTTGACATTTTTGATATTTCTGAATGTTCACTGCACCACAAAAATTTGTAAAACCTCATGATTACAGCTTGAGCTTTGAAGTTTTAAAGAGAGAAACAGACTTTTATAAACTGATTGATGATTCAGTTCAGTGCTTGTCTCTTTAAATTTGAAGATAATACAGAAATATTTATCATTGTTACTTCAATCTATTATCTAAGTTGTAATTCTGTTTGTACTTGGTTCAATTTTTATTTACCTATAGGTAGGGTGATAACTTAAATTGCTTTAACCATTAAATCATGATATAACTTCTCAACAATAGTTATGAAGCCACCCAACGCTGAAACAGAAAGTGTATATCCAGCTTATGTTGGGCCATACAAAATTGGAAAAACATTAGGGCAAGGACAAACCGGTGAGTTGTAAATAAGATATATCTTAATGTAGAAATGTATGAATATTGTTTGTCATATGGTCTTCTCCTTTAATGAAGTTTGGTTTGGATATTTCATTAGTTATTGTCATCATATGCCAGTTTAACTCTTATGATTGAAAGTTATCTTTGTATAATGTATTACGTATATCCAATATCAAGTTAGTGCAAAAGCTCCTAGTTCAATAACTGTGATTGTGCTCACATGATTGTAGATTCGAAACATTTATTATTTATTTCGGTTTCATTATGCTTTATCCAAAACGAATTTTAATAACCACTTTACTTATCAACTATATTCACTTTATAAGAATAAAAATGCTTTAGATGTTCTTTATTTCATACTGTAAAAGGACTATGTTTACCAAAAATTTTAATGCCTCAATGTCAAACCTGGCCTCAAATTAAATGGTGAAATAAAGAAACTCTATTTTTAGATTTCGGCAGAATTGGGTTATAATATGAATTTTGCAATTTGCACAGTCAAGATCAAGCTTGTGATTAATTTTAAGAAAATTGGATTTTGATGAAGTTCCTTTCATTTTAGCCAAAATTTGATTATCTTAAATTATCTGCAACAGCTGTGAAAGATATTTGAGGTCTAATTTATTAAGCTATTAAAAAATTACAAATGTACATATTGTTCAGTTTATGATCAGAGTAAAACTACTCTCATTCATTTCAATTCTTCATGACAGTTACTAATTACATTATGATACATATCATTGTCATTGTAACATTGTCATTGTAACATTGTCATTGTAACATTTTGATATTTGTCAGGAATTGTCAAACTTGGGATTCATTGCAAGACTAAAGAAAAGGCTGCTATCAAGATAATAAACAAACAGAAACTTAAGACTTCCGTGTTACAAAAGGTATGCCATGAACATTTTCATGCTTGGTTGCCTTTAATTACTTTTTAAGCGATATCGATGCTCCAACGATGGAACAGATAAAATATTCTTTTTCTGTTCCGCACTAGAGGCTTTTTCACACAGGTCGAGAGAGAAATAGCGATCATGCGACTTATAGAACACCCACACATTTTGGGACTTTATGACGTGTATGAGAGCTCCAGATACCTGTAAGTTCCTAAAACAAATTCGTTAGCTTTATATACTCTGAAGACTTATAAGTGTATTGGTATTCGTATTGTGTGAGTTTAACGAATAAATATCGGTTAACCATTGCACACTGCTTTACAAGTTACAACCTCTACTGTGTTTTTTGTAATTGCCTGCCGCATCGTGAAGAGCGACTATGATTAAATCCACCCAGGCTTTTAAAGATGACGATTTTTTATTCTAATTTGTACCTACTTCCCAGTTTCAAATGACATGTGTCAAAAACTGGGCAGTTTTATTCCAATTTATAAAATATATCAAATCGGTAATATGTCTCGTCTCGACCTGAATGCCCTCTCAAAAAGGTAAATAGATGTGGTCGTTCGACGAACAGGCTCAGACTATTGCCTGATTATATTACAAACATTAGAAACCCAGTAGTCAGTGTCCTACATTTTAACATGGCATCTTTCTAAAGCATGATATTTTTGCCGGCATTCACATTTAATTGCTCCAATATTGTGTTCTAGTAGCGAGGTAAACCTTGGGAAATTAGGACAACCTAGAAGCATGATCCTCATTCTTAACCCCTCTTTTCATATCGCGTTACTTCTTGGATAAAGAAGTGTTTGCGTTGACAGTGCCCGACACTAATTAATATAATGAGATTATGGTATTCAATCTAAATGAGATGCTGTACAAAATATTATGCTGCAGACACAAGACAATGCCGAGAATTTATTAAATTCATTGCTAAACGCTTCCTCAACATATATTTCATTTCCTCAACTTTTAACCAGCGATTTCTTCGGAATTCTCTCCTCAATAACCAGCACCTGTCCTCTAAGCTGCTAATAATTCCGACAGATACTTAGTGTTGGAGCACGTCTCTGGTGGTGAACTATTTGACTATCTTGTCAAAAAGGGGAGACTCAGCCCTAAAGAGGTATTTACCTGTTTGGTTATTTACCAAATTTCTGCTAATTAGCCAAATTTACAGTACTTATTCTTCTTAATTTCTTATTAAATGAGGGGGGTGTGGTGGGGTAAGGCACGGACCATGACACCTAGGAGGTATCCCTATAATAATCGTGGTCGAATTTCGACCGTCAAAATGGACATTAAGGTCACATTTCATTGTCTTATTTTGCGTTCACCATTTGAATTTTTGCCATGTTCATAGTCAATATTTTAACCATTTGCCTGTTGTAATATTAAAATTTTGGCCATGGTCGATGTCATGGTCAAAATCTTTTGACTATTTGACCATGAGACCTGGATGTAGGTCAAAAAAGTGTGACCATCTTACTTATTACATATTTACTGTGTATTTAGTATCGGCAGCTGTTTTCTACTTTTCATTTTACCGCAATTTATGTTTCAGGCCTGTCATTTCTTCCGACAGATTATATCAGCGGTAGACTTTTGTCACAGATATGGAGTATGGTGAGTTCTGATTTTTTCATGTCCGCCAAATCTAAACAATATTGAGGATTTGGTTGCGTTGAAGTGACAGATTTTGCTTTCTAAAGAGCAGTCTGCTCTGAGCAGATGTAACAGACTTTGTCTATCGCTTCCACTTTAAATTAACCGTGATAGCCAAACTGAGTCTACTGGATATTTTTATTTGTTTGAAGTTTTCAAATTAATCATCAAGATTTTCTGAAGAAAGTTTTGCTAGATCAGTCAAAAAAACTGAAAAGTTAACACACTTTGTTATGTACAATATGTACATAATTTAATTTAGAACTATACAAAAAGTAAAGTACACGTATTCTATGTACTATATATGTACTATATGTAATGCACAACGTCTAGTATTCTAAATACATCTAATATCCGTAGACAGACAGCTACTACTTGTACACTACTAGTTGTACAGCACACAAATCTCGCCAATAGAACACTCCGTGTATTATATTTACTTGCAAGCAGTGTGTTGTACTGAAGCCTTACTTGCCAAGCAAACAGGTCCTAGCATCTGTGTGTATATAGACGTGTAGCGCTATCATGTAGTATTACACTGGCCACTGTCATTCTGATATTTATAGTGTTTTAAGGTTTTAGTCTGTGTTTTAGTCACAGTGTTTTGAGGTTTCAGTCTGTGTTTTAGTCACAGTGTTTTAGTCACAGTGTTTTAGATACAGTGTTTTAGTCACAGTGTTTTAGATACAGTGTTTTAGTCACAGTGTTTTAGATACAGTGTTTTAGTCACAGTGTTATAGTCACAGTGTTATAGTCACAGTGTTTTAGTCACAGTGTTTTAGTCACAGTGTTTTAGTCACAGTGTTTTAGTCACAGTGTTAGATGATAATGTGTCTAAAAATCTAATCTCTATATTGAGCTATTTATATCAGACATAAGTCTAACTTACAAAGTCACTTAGTGTTTCAAAATAACAAAATATAATGATGGCCCTTGAAATCTTCGTTAATTTCATTTTCAGAGCCTGCAAAATAATCAATCAGATAACTTTCACTTTCACAAATTCAGATAACTCAAGGGACTTAAAAAAGATCTAATGATAGAAAGGCTGAAAGTGTTTCGTCACACTACACAAATCTTATAACTGTTATACAGTATGCAGATTATACATTACATATTTCATATTACACATTACACATCACACATTACACATTATACATTACACATTACACATCACACATTATACATTACACATTACATATTACATATTACACATTACACATTACACATTACAAATAAGACCCTTCACCAGTACGGCTGATGAGGGGTTACATCACCGCCAGGAGTAAAGCAAGACAACAGTTTAACTACCTGATTCCATTACCGTGTATTCACGTCTCTTCATTGTAGATCACATTCATTACATAGTTCACATTGTAGTTCACATTCATTATAGTTCACATTTTAGTTCTCATTCATTGTAGTTCACATTTTAGTTCACCTTCATTGTGGATCGCATTCATTGTAGTTCACATTCATTTTAATTCACATTTCGATTCATTGTAGTTTACATTCATTGTAGTTCATATTCATTGTAGTTCACATTCATTGTAGTTCACATTCATTGTAGTTCACATTCATTGTAGTTCACATTCATTGTAGTAGTTCACCATAGTAGTTCACCATAGTAGTTCACATTCATCGTAGTTCACAGTACACTAGCAATGTAAGCGTGACGTATAATAGTAATACATACCATCTTCACGAAAAGAAAGCTACTGAATTGATCGTTTTCCACTTAATATCATATAATTTTGACAATTTTGTTGTCAAAATTATATGATTCCACGTTTTAGCCTTGAACAATTTTGATTGGTTTAACTTGGGCGCATCTTACTTCTTTTTGGTCAATCGCTGTCGATTTTAGAACATTTGTAACCCAAACCCAGAAATATTGTTTGGTTTTATCAATTAATGGACTTAAATTTTTATGTTTCAGTCATCGTGACCTGAAGCCGGAAAATCTGCTGCTTGACGATAACAAAAACTTGAAAGTAGCTGATTTCGGAATGGCTTCTTTACAATTGGAAAATTCTCTCCTTGAAACCAGCTGCGGGTTTGTCTCTTTTATTTTTACATGTAATTGTGGTTGGTCATTTTGAAAAGTTACTCACTAGCTCACTAGCTGTCTTAACCGTACTAATTGACACGATATACCACTGACTCTCTAACTGACTGACTGACTAACTGACTGATTGGCTGGCTGATTGGCTGGCTAATTGGCTGACTGATTAACTGACTAACTGACTGACTGACTGACTGACTGACTGACTGACTGACTGACTGACTGACTGACTGACTGACTGACTGACTGACTGACTGACTGACTGACTTACTGACTTACTCACTTACTGACTTACTCACTTATATACTGTATTAACAACTTCAGGTCACCCCACTACGCTTGCCCGGAGGTTATAAAAGGTGGACCATACAACGGGAAACAAGCAGATGTGTGGAGTAGCGGAATTATACTCTACGCTCTCCTAGTGGTTAGTGCATCGTGTCCTCCTCGATTGTTGTGTCTGTCTTGTGTCTGTCTTGTGTCTGTCTTGTGTCTGTCTTGTGTCTTTTTTTGTGTCTATCTTGTGTCTTTTTTTGTGTCTTTCTTGTGTCTTTCTTGTGTCTTTCTTGTGTCTTTCTTGTGACTTTCTTGTGTCTTTCTTGTGTCTTTCGTTTGTCTTTCTTTTGTCTTTCTTGTGTCTGTCTTGTGTCTGTATTGTGTCTGTATTGTGTCCTTCTTGTGTCCTTCTTGTCTCTGGTTTGTGTCTTTCTTGTGTCTTTCTTGTCTCTTTCTTGTCTCTTTCTTGTGTCTTTCTTTTGTCCGTTTTAGTCTGTGATTACTGATTGCTTTGGGAGAAATGAAAGTTCATCATTTTTGAACCACCTCGGACTATTTTATATGATAATCGATGTCTACCTTGGCGAACTTTCTCGGTATTCATCAATATTTTCCTCTAATCCACTGTCTCCGGGTTGCAATTGCAATCAAACCATCCAATATTTTCATTTATTGATATCAGTCAGTTTATAGGTATCCGGGAAGATACCTATAAGATAAACATGGTCTTACTTTCGCGATAGCAACACAACTTGTGAATTATACAAAGTTTGAACCTCCATCTTCTTTGCGTTGGCGTGACTTTAATTTGTCTAAAATCCTGCTTGACTAGTTGGCTGCTATTTACACGTGAGCCTTCATCTTTAATCGATCTTGATATAATGGCGTATCTACTTAACTGAAATTTGCCTGCAATTTAGCTGGCTTGGATATTGCAAATTCGCATTTCTTCTATATGGCGGTGAATCGAACGGGAACAATAGAAAGGACAAGTGGAAGGTAATGAATGAATTATCATTTTCGTGATTTATCATTTTTACGTTCATTTTGTTTAAACTGTAGTAAAGGTGGTTTTAAATTTTTAAGCTGCAAAAAACATTTTTCGTTAGTGTGCTTAGCAAAAAAAAGAAATCACTAGATACCAAAATAGGTGAATTGCCAGGGGTTTATTTTTTTGGATTTTTGGCATCAGTTTTCGGTAACCTGCTGAACTTGGGTTGCTTTACATTTAATTTGCTGATTTAAATATCTGATCCAAAAATTTGTAGATTGGCATTTTTTGGGTAAGCGCCCCTTTGATCAAATTTTCAAAGTTTTCACTAAAAAATCAAATCATGACATCTTCAATATCTTTAGCTTAAGTTTTACTTAACTATCTATTTCTGGGGCCACTCAAAACAATCTCTCAGTGATCTAGCTAATGCACATTACATACTTATATGGTGGTCAAGTGCACAGTTAGGCTGCTCAGCTGTCACTAAACCACACTGTATAGCAGATGTTGGAAGAAGTTGCACTGCACAAACAAAACTAGCGGTTAATGTAAACAAAAACACCGTCTGTTTGTGTAGCGTGGCTTGTATCGGGAAACTTGTTGGTTTGTGACAAGTTAACACTGTGTACTACAGTAATATGATATTGGAACTATGATATCTTGAATCTCTGTAAAATACAGCACTAATGGCATCTCAAAAGCGTATAGATTTAAGTCTTAGATATCCTGTTATAGTCATATCTACCCAGAACATAATTAAGATGATTTGAATAATTGGATATGCATCAACTCAGCCAGCATTAAAAGCTGAAACATTTAAAAGCAGTTAAAAGCCCATTTTCGCTCAAAAGCTGAAAAATTGTCAATCTTCGACTTTTTTGTTTCTGTTTTTTGTTTTCAGATTTTTTTAATATGCAAATTGCTCTTTTTTCTTAAATCGGCCAGCATTCAGGTAAAATAGCATTCGGGTAAATAAAAGCTAAAATATATAAAAACATTTTCAATCAAAAGCCAAAAAATTATTTATCTTCGATTTTGTTTCTCTTTTTGGAATATGCAGTTAGCTCTTTAGAAAAGCTGTCCACTTTTTGAGTGCTGCCTGCACTTCCTTTTCTGTAAAATATCATTTATGGCGATAAAAACCGTCAATTTGTCCTTAGGCAACGTAGGCAACACTACTCAATAACAAGCTTCAGTGAACTCTAAAACATTGTCCAAAATAGCTTCTAGGTAAACACCTCCCACCGCAGAAGAACCGCCTAAAAGTCGTTTAAAAACCGCTCAAGAGCCGTTTAAGATCCGCTTAAGCTACGCTTAAGAACCGCTTAAGAACGGTTTTAGAATCGCTCAAGAACCGCTTAAGAACCGCTTGAAAACCGTTTGGGAACCGCTAAAAATGTCATTTTCATACGTCAAATTCAAATTTTACAGAAAAACATGGATGTGTGAGCAGTAAGTCTGAATGGATTTCACCTTGAGACTGACATCTCATACCTATAAGTTGGTCATGCAAAGGAATGTGCATGCTATTTGTTTTTTCTCTGGTAAAAAATTGAGACTAACGGCTGAACTAAGAGAGAAAAGTATTTCTATCCGATTAGTGCTGGTTCAACGATACTTAAGAAATCTATCTAGGATGAAAAAAGAATATTGGTGTTAAAATGCTCATAATTCAAGGTTAGCCTTACTTTGGAATTGCACTAGATATGTTGCGACAGGCCTATGTTAAAAAATGGAAAAACCTTTCAAATATAGAGCTAGATACTTCCATTAAAGAGGTTCTGTAGAGTTCTGAACAGTTCTTGAACGGTTCTTAACCGGTTTTAATCGATAGTTCCGAGACTGTTTTTAGCCGGATCTTAGCAGTTCTTAACAGGTTCTTAACCGGTTCTTAGGTGGTGGGATGTTTTTGACCTTTTATCCCTCCTAAAATTCAGTCAGTTTCGCAATTTATTTCCGTTGTAAAAGAGTAAACTATTTGAGTGGACTATTTAAGGCCTTCTCAAAAATAGGTCTAAAGTTGGATTTTGACATCTGGGACCCTACCACCGTGGAGTAAGCTATTTGCAGTCCTCTGAACCAATGGCGAAAAACCTTTAGTGATTATATAAAAGCTGCCCACTTTTTAGATTTTAGCTGCACTTCTTAAATTCTGACGGGAGCTAACTACTTGTTCTCTTAAAGTGTTGATTAAGTCTAAGCTCTACTAATTTTTCTGTGTGCAATACTCTACAATCTCGGCGATGAGTAGGAAGAGTTCCTGAACAGCAGGTTGCATGACAAGCAGATATATCAAACATTGAGGTAAACCCATATCTAAAGCTGCTAGTCTGATCGTCAGCTCACAGTGATTGGTGTTGGCGATAACCAGCTCCTGCAACACATCATACTTTTCTGAGGTGATCACCAAACATTGGAAATATCCTGATATTTTAGCTATCAGAGCACTGGAATCAAACAGGATCTCCATGGAGCACGCTATCATGGTTCTTTTGATGGTCTTGCGTTCAGAGCTTCCAACTTTTTCGGCACTTTTGCGGTAGTATCCTAGCGTGAACATGAAACTCAGGAAGAGTGAAGCAATGTAAACACTCACTATTGAGGTTCGCATGGTCAGTCTCCACGCTTCTGTGCGATCTATCGTTTCAGCACAATTTCTGCTCTTGAAGTATAATATCAGGACCATTGACCAGATGATGAAAGCTGGTACTACCACAGCTGATTGACCCAGAGACAAGAACAATACCCATCTGCTTAACACCTTCTTGTATTGACGGAAGAAAAAAGGCCGATAGATCATGGTGTTCTGGAATATGTAGACAATGACAGTGAATATCTTTAAACTTACCATAAACGACTTCAATAAGATCTCTGAGGTTACATGGATGAGGTTCCTGACCAGTGGAACCACCTGTTCCCGACTTTCTACATCGTGGTATGTCCGGGTGCCTTCACAGACAAGTAGAAGTATTCCTGTGATGATGCACCAGACTGAGGTAACAGATCTGGTCACCTTAACAACCCTAGGACAGGATCCTATGGATAAACTCAGTCTCACTGCAAGGCTCAACAATCCAATAATTAAAATTAAGGACCCTTGTGCAAAAAGGATATGGGATTTTTTAACATCGTCCGTGTAATAGGTGATATTTATAGAAGCGTTGCCATTGAACCTGTTCCACTCCATAGCTTGCTGAAAAAGTTCGTCATCTTTTAGTGCATCTTTAAAATCATTGTTCATGACGATAATTTGAACGTCATGTTCATCACCTGTAAAGTTCAACCTACTCATCCCATGTTCCGCAATTTCTTCAGTGATGTCCCACGTGGCCAAAACTTCCTCTCCTTCGACCACTGTCACCGTGAAAAGGTCCGGAACTTCTTCTCTATCGAATTTGGTGCCGTTTACTTTTGAAAATAGTTTGTTGTACAGTTCCTCTCCGTCTAGCACCATTGCTTAACCGACTGGAAATTGGCAACATAAACTTACTTTTAATAGTAATAATAATAATAAGTAAGTATATATAAATCGCCCTATAGCTAAATGGAATTCAAAATCAAAAGTTCTAACTCCAGCCATCTAAGGCGACTCAGGGGACAGTTTCGAAATTTAAGATGTTTAAAAGAAACTTACATGAGCAACAAGTGAAAATTTAACTAAGGCTTTAAGTGCAACAAAGGCCCTCTTAAACAAGTATGTTTTCAATGATTTTTTGAACTTGACAATATCATGTTCTTAATTCATGCGGCAGATTGTTGCAAATCAATGGTCCACAGAAAGAAAATCCTCGCTCAGTTCTCACAAGGGTAGCCACTGTTGGTGTCTTCAGCAGAAAAAAAGTTGGTCTGGACTGTTTTCATGAGGCTGATCTTTTAGTTTAATACATGCTTTTAAGTCAATGTTTGAAGTGATGTCATTGTTTAATTTATTTGAAGATGGGACCCCCATAAAACTTAATTCAAAATCATTAAACAAGCTGCAGCCATACGATATTGTACATTCATAAAATTTAAACAAGTAGACAAGATTCCGATAAATGTAAAATTGAAAACCGCTTACTGTGAACTTAAAATTATGGAATAAACTCCAGGGACCTAGCAAAATGCAATGGATATTTGAACTCTTTTCACGGGACTCGACTCACCTCCTGTAAAATGAAAATAACCGGATGTTTTACCAAAAAGGTATAATTTACGTTTTTTCTGACGACCTCTCTAGATTTTCATTGTCAGCTCAAAATTTTGCAAAAAACAAAGCACTTTTGCCCTTTGCTTTGATAAATTTGAAAAATATTCGAGAAAACTCAGCGCAGTTTTGAATAACAAAGAACCTCTGCACTTCACTTTGAAAATTTGAGAAAATTCTTTTTGAGAACTAATATTTTTTGAGCCCCGATATCACACAGAAAATATGACATCTCGTGCAAAAGAGAGCGGTATTTTTGGGGAGGTGACTCAAATTTCAAACCCCATTTCTCTTAATGTAATGCTTCTACCGTTATTATTGGATGTCAATGTGTGTACTGTGTCCATTAGAACATTTGCGAGTATTTCATTACTGAGAACTAAAGCAGGGCCGATAATTTTTGAGAAATGAGGTGTCAAAAATCTGAGACACTTCCCCACTAATAGCGTTCTCTATAGGGTAGGTACCTCTAAAAATAAATTATGATAATAATAGGCCAAGTTATAGAGTAACCCAGAAAAATTTGTTTCAAGGAATTTACAATAACGGAATGGTGCAGACTTATTTTGGGGGCTAAGCTTACTATAATTTGCCTCCGGGAACGGACAATGGTAAACAAATCAAATAATTAAAAGTAAAAGTGGGTCTTCTGATCAGGGTAATGGTGGCCGATGGTCATGAGCTGTGTAGGCGGTCTCTTGAAGTCCTGGGCCGGTTCAATATCATAGGGGGCGCTAACGTCCAATCTATTTTACCCTACCTTGAATCTAGCGGTCATGCGATTCCCACGCCAAAAACAATAATAATGTGCTAACATTTTTCAAACGATTTACTTTCTAATAAAGAACCTTTTGAGTATTTTTAACTATAAAATTATTATTAAACCTTAGGTCTAAAGTATATGTCAAATTTTCCAGTGTGCCGTGCCCTACATAGAGGGATTACAATCTATTCATATTTTATATGATTTTATATATTATACATTTTTTAAGTAAAGATTGACCGAGGGATACTCGGTCCCCAATCAAAATCAAAGGCTGCACATTTGGTCAAGTTGTCCATTTGTTCTGCCATCAAATAGCAGGCTGCAGAACTGTTCAATCGTTGTGGTGCCTGATCACAGGTCAGTTGGCTAATAGGCCTGGGAAAATTTCCTGTTCCTCAGCCTTACAGGTGTGGGAGCATTAAGCATGTTAAACGCCATCAAAACTTACTTTGAGTTTTTGGCAAATTTTACCGAAATTTAACTTTTTTCTAACACTATTCACACTTTCGTATATAATTTCTTTTAACCTAATTTTAGAATTTCAAACTGTTTGCGGGTCAAAGTACGCTAAACAGTGAGGTAAAATAGCAACATTTTATCTTGTCGCTTTATTTGTACTAAGATGTTGTCTGAACACGCTCAAGCATCAAATCGAATGTTTAATGTTGGTCCTGTCCATAGAATGATATTCAATTCTTCAAAGCCCTTGCCAACGATTCATGACTACTTTGTGGAAAATTTGAATCTTGCAACCAGTTTAACAGATTGGCAAATTGCATAAGGCGATGCGGGTACTGGGGTACTAGAAATCTCGGCCGTTTGCCGGGTTTTCAGCTATTATATTATATATATAAAGGTTTGAAGAGGCCAATAGCTATAAAGGATAATTAAAGAATTTCGGGGATAGTTAGTGATCTTGTTTTGTTCTTGTCAACCCTAATATGAGATATCTATGAAGTACCTCATAGGCTCTTGTAATGAGATTTCGTGCTTGTTAAGATTCACTACTTTATATGATCTAGATAATTAGATATGTTCCGGTGACCCTTCCAAATGCAGTCCCATAACGAGTCTGTGTTTATATGCCGTCTAATCATGAACCTGTCAATGTACAATCTCAGTGCTGCTGCGTGGGTAGAAAGACTGGAATCTCTCCGACGATCACGTAATATGGTCACTCCAGTTTTATTACTGCTGCAATTAAAAGTTTTAATAGAAGTCTCAGAACGAGCTAAACATTTTGTCCATCTGGATTGATCTCTTAGAACACCTCATTACCTCATATATCACTTCTTTTGCTTCCTCGGAAAGTTCCGATCAACTTCATTTAACCGATATCTTCAAATTAAACATCTTACCTTGGCCTTATTATTATAGCATTATGTAACATGTCAACGTGAAAATCCTAAAAGACGCTTCCCCTTCTTTCAAGGTTCAATGCCTATTATAAGTTAATGACTTAGAAGTGTCTAGTTATTCAGGCTGTATGGCAGTGTGTGATATTGGACAATAGAGTGGGTGTGGTTGTGCCAAAGAGATGTCGTTGCAAGCTAAGGGATACAGTCTATGAATTTTCTGAATTACACATCAGGCGAAATTGTGGCAGTTTTAATGCCTACTTTGTCCGATGTGGGCGTTACCGTAAATGATGTTGCGTCACAAAAGGCCGTATTTCAGTCGGCGTCGCCCCTTTGGTGCCTGGAACCGATTTTTCGGCAAATAACCATTGCACCATTGACTGACATTTTATGAGCTACTGGACATTTTGTATGGCAAATGCCATTTAAAATTGAATTATGAATCGAATGAGCATCTATCTGCGGTAGCTGTACAACTGATGTAACAAAAATTCGTTTCAAATTCTTTTGTGAATTGTAATGCCCTAATGATTGCTGCTATCTCTAACCGGTTAGGTAAGAAGTAAGGGAATACACACATATTGGGCAGGATCATTAGAGTCAAGCAGTAGAATTTATTGACGGTGTCCATGTCTGATTCCTCAACAGACGTGGTTGTGGTTTCTTCAAAATTTATATCTAGGTATTAGAGTATCAGGCGGCCGGGTGATTTAGGTCAGAAACCAGACACTCCCTGGCTCAAAAATTAACCCTCCTACAGCTTGTTAAGTGCTTCGGTAGGGAGTGCCTCAGGGTTTAGGAAAAGAAGATGAGCACCCCAAGCTATTCCATCTGACCTGGATTCGCATTTTTTGCATTGCACAATAATAAATAATTAAGCATGAATAGTTCATATGTATCTCTAGGTCCAGAGATGTGTAAGAACAGAAATAAATTACTCGTTGTTGATGGGTGATCTTACTTTTGTACTTGAACTGCCGCGCAATGAAAACAGAAACGAAACTCGCTCCCATTGTAACAGTTTAACGATTGTAACAGTATAACGATTGTAACAGTATAAGGATAGTAACAGTTGTCAGTTTAACGATTTCTGCGAGAATCGTTTGACACACGTTTGCCACAAAATATCTTACCCTTTTAGGTTAGTTTCTCGTTGATGAGTTTTTTAAGAATACTGCCAGATTCAAGTGACAAACTTCTGCCCCAATTTGTCATGTTATCTTTGAAGGCCCCCACGTGTTATCAGGCCCTCAATTCTAGCATTCTGACAAGACCTTTTACAAAGTTATTTCATGTAAATGTTATAGGAAAAATATGGATTGAAATCAAGATTTTGAACTTAGGCTTATGGGAAGGAGAAGGGATGCATTTAGAAACTAAAAGGTAGTGTACCAACCATATCCTCTTTCTCTGTCTGGGTCAAAGTTTAACACAGTAGCTACGCTGTCAAGCTTGTAGTTATGTCTTCTATTTTCTCCTTATATGGTCATTTTAAGCGACACTTCAGATCATATTATTATAGCTTATCAGCAGAAAACGTGACCTTACATATTATAAAGAAAGTAAAGCCGTGTCTACTATTATGATAAAACTGCATTAGCATATTGCATGATAGTGCTGGTTTACTAATATGATTAGGCAGAGTTCATTGACAACATTACACGTGACCGCTATAAGTTTATTGTGTAGTATAAATTAATAGCTGGTAACCTATAGACTATAGAAATTAAGGAACTAGTGGAGTTGTAGCTACAGAAAAACAAACAAAGTTACTAAATTTGAAGAATGAGACTTTAGAATAGATAGAAAGATAATACTAGTCCTAGAGAAGTGCGCTAAGGGCATTTGCCTATGCAACATTCTTCGGTCGACTCAGCCGAATGATCGGGAAACCGTGATTGAGGGTTAAATGACTAGCTGCCCATTGCAGCGAAGTCTCGGGCGATAAAAGTATGGTACACACTACCTTAACCGTCACTGGCGTGTATGTATAATTGTACATTCGGCCTCCTGTAATTGGCCATTACACTTGTGTAACATGTGACTGTTGGAGTGTCCGAATTGAAATAAGTATGAGATAAAAAAACAACTTAAATGCTATGGAAATAGTTAACCGACACGCAGTTTTTTCTGCCTTTGGCTGAGCTATTTAAATTTTGGGCTCTGCATTTTCATCCGCAATCAATAGACGATTATATCTAAAGATCTAAGCTCCAAACTTGGATTACAGTTCTAGTTTTGTAAATAGTTGCCATCGTTAATTAAAATAGTGTGGTGCTACCCCGACGACGCAAAAACCATATTTGCCCTAATCTAAGTATACACTAAACACAATTTTTGTTCAATCGTGACAAATATCGAATGGCTTTAAACAGCCCACAGATTATTTCATTAAGAGTATTGGGGTGGTATAATTGCCGTTCGAAATTGCTAGTTTCGTGGAACAAAAACTGACAAAGCCAGTTTATTTTTAAACTTTGTCAAGACTTAGTCTCTGAACTCAAAAATTCGACAATATCATTAAAAAGACAAAAGAGAAAAATGATAAAATCAATTTAGCAGAGAGTATAAGCTAGTTCGATCTATGATGATGAGGTAATTTTGATCGTCAATTATCGAGGGTTCTCCTTTCCTCTAACTTACTTGGCAGCTGATATTGCAAATTGAGAAATCGACTGTCAATCATATCGATTTTCAGTGGTCTACTGAACCAGATTTATTACATTTAATTTGAGTAAGATGCGAGTTATGATATTCAGTCGAAGTGGGATCAGGATTTTTTTCAGTCGTTTAAATAAGAAATGTTGAAAATATTTGCAGGTGAAATGAATAATTTCTGGAATTTTTCATACCGACTGTAGGTATAAGTGTTTTAAATTGTGGATACTCAAGTATGGGCTGATGATCCTGTCTGCATAACAGTCAAGAGATAAACTGTTTATAAACATTTTATAAACGGTTCATACTTTCATATCGGTAAATAGAGCTTACAGAAGTTAACAAATATATACCTGCTACTCTACTAATCTCACGTGACTGCAGACCAAGTACCTACTGCACAGATACATACTGTCACGTGCCAATCTTCTTCATCTGTGATTGGTGGAAAAGGAGCAATATCTCTTCTGTGATTGGCAGAGAAGGAGCAATATCTCGTATGTGATTGGTAGAGAAGGAGCAATATCTCGTATGTGATTGGTTGAGAAGGTGCAATATCTCGTCTGTGATCGGTTGAGAAGGAGGAACATTTCGTCTGTGATTGGTTGAGAAGGAGCAATATCTCGTCTGTGATTGGTTGAGAAGGGGCAATATCTCGTCTGTGATTGGTTGAGACGTCCTACCTGGTACAGTTGTAATAACACTGCTAATGGTTCAATATCTAGACCGTGGCGAGAAGTAGGTATAGCCCGTGTGATGAGTATAATATACCGTAACAACTTGACACCTGATACGACCACCTTTTAATATTTGTCACGCTCTCTCGACATCTGCTGGACAGTAAGATATGTGGTGGTATTTTCCATATTTGTGCAGTAAGATAAGTGATGTTATTTTCCATAATTACACAATATAATTTCGGTGTTTGGGCTTGAGGGTGGCAATAGTAGTCTATGATTAGACTCAGGCTAAAATGTCAAACATCAAGATGGTCGCCAGGGCATAGACCTAGTACAATTCTCAAAGAGCGAGTACCGAAGCCCAAGGACTCAAGGAGAGCTCAGATTTCAGCTAACTTAGATTTGCATCACACCAACAATGTTGATCCATCATACAATTTACTGAAGCAGTATGATATCCTCTCTCTGTATTTTGGCATTCCGGCGGATCTTGCACCAGAAAAAAATCGTCCATTGAAATTTGACTTTGTTACCTGAGTTGTTTATTTATCTACTATGTCGAACAGAGACGACAAAACAATCTCAAGTTCTAAACATGCGGCTAAACAAGAGTCAGCTGTAAACTTATGTTACCGATCTGATAACAGTTACTATTCGTAAATAGTATCTACAGCTATACAATATAACAGTTACTATTATTTATTAGTAACTACAGCTATACAATATAACAGTTACTATTAGTTATTAGTAACTACAGCTATACAATATAAGAGTTACTATTAGTTATTAGTAACTACAGCTATACAATATACACGTTATATGACCTACCACTATTCTACTCTATTGTGACACAGACATTGAGTCTTACATTGGCCTTGTTGACTCATACAATGTTATATTGACAAAGTCTTATATTTCAATAAAGGAGTACTGCATTTAAGCGATCGATAACACTCAACGCGATAATACTCAACGCGATCTTTTGATTGTTGGATATTGGACTGACTATAGATAAATATATTGTAATAACTTTCTGTGTACATACTTGTAGATACTTCTACCCCAGTAGAATATTGAATGTGCAGCCTGTGTTAACTCTGGTAATTCCTTTGTTCCAGACTCTAGTTGTTTATGTGTATACTGTACATTCGTGCATGTATATTGTACATGTATACTTTGTACATGTATACTGTGTATACTGTACATTCGCATGTATATTCCTACAAATATTCTTACACATGTATGTACAATGCACATGTAAGTAGCAAGCTCCTAAGTTCGGGATAGCCTGTAGCAGGCAACGTTTAAACCTAATGCTTCTGCAGACTCACACAAATACAAGCAGCTAGATAAATCAGGCTAAGCATGTGACCTCAATCATGGTAGTTGCTTTTGCTGCATAAGCTAGTACAGCTCCCGATTAAACCTTCACATATGTCATACGTGCAATACATCACAAATTTTATACATCATGTTTAATACATTTCATATGTAATACATTACATATGAAATGTGTACATATGTAATACACTACATTATACACTAAAGATCTCCAATACCTTGTTGAGGATGTGTTTCGAGAACATCAGTGGGTTGATATACACTAGATAATACAGTGTAGGGATATAGTATCACGTGCAATTCCAGAATTAACCAATACAATTATATAATGTATTTCAGTACTTCTCTTCAGTTTTTATAGAGTCTCCTAAATTATCTTCATGTCTGAACAATTGCAATTAGAATAAATTTATAGAGTCAAACGCAAATCTAGAGAATTTCAAATCTTCTCTGGTCTTACATACGAGTCAGTCATCATCGTGATTATAAATTCTACTGATGCTCGGTCTGTAGTCGGTCAGCTGCAGTGATATTAGCAACCAGCCAATCAGAAAACTCGTATCAAGACTGAAGACCAATAAGGTTACTGTATTCCGAGAGTATTCAGATTAGTATCGGTTTGATATGCCAGTGTGTTGGTAAAGGGTTAGTGTAAGTGGCTAGACTCGACAAGGCTTGTGACGATTTTGGTTTGAAGATGATTTATTGGTAGGTAAGTACGTCAGTCAGTCAGTCATTCAGTCATTCAGTCAGTTAGTCAGTTAATCAGTCAGTCAGTCAGTCAGCCAATCAGTCAGTCAGTCAGTCAGTCAGTCAGTCAGTCATTCAGTGAGTGAGTGAGTGAGTGAGCGAGTGAGTGAGTGAGTGAGTGAGTGAGTGAGTGAGTGAGTGAGTGAGTGAGTGAGTGTGTGAGTGAGTGAGTGAGTGAGTGAGTGAGTGAGTGAGTGAGTGAGTGAGTGAGT
>JH153256.1:21019-41816 GCA_000226015.1 Mnemiopsis leidyi
AGTGAGAGAGAGTGAGTGAGTGAGTGAGTGCGAAAGTAAGTAAGTGCGTAAGTAAGTAGCAGCTGTTAGTAATGTAGTGTACAAAAGTAAATACACACTTTTTATTAACGGCTCATGATTTTACTTGTATCTGTGTTAAAGCAAGATTTTACTTAAAGCCTTTTACGTGCCTAACATTCACGTACATGACATTCGCGTGTGTAACATATACATATATATGTTATACGTAATTACGTACGTAACATTTACCTACAATACACGAAAAACCACTGGGAACACACTATACCCACGTTTACAGCTGCTGTTTCTAATTGGCGGGATGTTTTACGTCAGTGAGGCAGTAAGTAAGGAGTTATATACCTAGCGCAGGTGTTCTCTAGTAAACTAAGATTTTACAGTCTGTGTATGCTGTGTAATGTGTACACTGCACTGTGTACATACTGCATGGTGTTGTAAATATGGCCGGATATCCGTTTATCTTTCTCAGTAAATATTTCACCAATTTTTAAGCCGTGTTAATATTTAGATTCAGTTGCTAGTTATTGGTTATATTTCACATTTAATGTTTTGTCAGCTATGAATATGAAAAATGAAATATTTTTCGAAACGTCAGAATAAATACGATTTTCACTTGTTGGAACAACAAAATGATCATCACGACTTTCATCGTCCTATTCATTATCAAAGTTACATACTACACTATGTACAATTTACGTACATATAAGGTACTCTGACCAGGTCCCAAGTCCTGGCGACCATCTTGATGTATATTTATGATCTTTTACTTTTCATTATAGCCTAAGTCGTATCATTGACTACTAATACTACACTATCTACATACTTTTCACGTGGTTTATCCAATCATCCAATAGAAACAATTTTTGTTGAATGTAGGGCTGTCTCTATTTATTACCATCATTTTCTACTGTACTTCATTAATCAGCTTGCTAGTGATTCATTCTTAAATCTTTTAAACACTGATGATAACATTACGTAAACATAACGTTAAATGATGTTAGCTAATTTCAACATAAAGTTACCGAAAATGTGAACTCCCTAAAAACTCTGAAATCGGTTCTATAGATTTATTGACGTTATTACTACGTAAATACCACACCAAATTTACCCAAACCTCAGACATAACTGTTTTGCAACGTTTCATACTTGCACTTAACCAAAACTGCTAAAACTCCCATGTCGAATTACCTAATGTCCTAACTTCGTAACTTCAGAACAACGTCAAATATGGTATTCTTTCTTTCATCCCGGGTTTAACGTGATAACTTAGTAAACTCAACCAAGTAGATTATGTCATTTAATTTGTCATTCACAAAACATGGCGAAAAGTCTGAAATATGTCTGTGTAAAATCATCCGTCCATTAGCTTTTTGTCAAACGACATATTGCAGTATAGCACTAGCCCTACTTTACGATAGCAGAAGAGCTAACTGATGTAAGCATATTACAGGTAATATGCTCTGACAAAAAGCAGACTTGGTACTTGGAACTTATGATCTATTTTACTTGGTCCTAATCTTCTTAGCCATCTGTTGTCAGAATGCCCCGTTTGGGGTCACGGCAAAGCATGTTAAAATTGTGTTAGGGCTTTAAAACCTTTTTGTCCATACACTAATACAAGCGATTAAGTGATATTGATAATACGTTACATGTAGTCATCTACTACAAATTTTCCTGAGAAAGTTAAACCTCGAGATATTAACAATACCATGGCCTTATTTTGTTTGGCAGGGAACGGGCGACTTGGTCCTGTCAATTAGAGGACAGCATTGATTACAACTCTTACAATATGATATGTTAACTGCGACCTATGGACTACGGTAGCTATAAAGTTTCGAAAGGATATTGACTCTTTCTCATAGCTATGGAATACTCAAGTTTCCTCATGATTTATTATTTCAACATTTCATTTTCTACATATCCACAAGTGTGCATTGCATGGATTGTCAAATAACGAAATGGAATCGTAAATTAAGATTTGATATTCTGTTCATTATGTCATTATATTGTCTCCGATAAACGATATGATCTAGTCATACTTTTTTGTTACATTTTGTCATTTCATTTCACAAATAACACCGACTGTTATAATTAAGAAATTAGTAGTAAATTGGTTATAGGTATTCCCCGGCGTAACATAGTAGGTATAGCCAATATGGCGCCCCTCGGCAATGAAAATGCGCCCCTAATTGGCGCCCCTGGTGTGAGGGCTTACTTGGAGCAATTTGTGAAAAAATGGCCGAAAAATCTAAATAAATAGTGAAGTTATTAAACCAAACACGCGATTTTGCTAGTCGCGCAGTTAATCTTGCAAAATTGTCCCATATTTTTTATGACGATTTGGCGCCCCCTGATGACGGCGCCCCCCGGCGTAGCCGGGGTAGCCGGGGCATCGTTACGCCGCTGGATTTCCCCCCTCTCTGCCAAGTGACGACAAATACTACTATTTCATAACTACAAAGTGTATAACTTCATGAAGCATACTCATTTCGCCCCTAAACGATCACGATGAATAACCGATAAGTCACAATCGCTACAAGTCTTGCAACATCGCCGGCCACCAAATTTACGGTCTGCCAACCAACCTGCTCAACCTTCAACCCTCCTTTGCCTGACGATGTGGTTGATTAATTACATCAAATCAATCATGCACGTTAGCAGCAGGTGGTTTAGGGTATGTTTCCTCTCAGCGTGATGAATTAGCCCAACTCCCGTTGCCTATACGCAATGTCTTTGTTGAAGAACTGTGTCAAGTCGTTGCCAGAGAAGTCCGCCATACAGACGTGATAGACGTAGCGCGCATCGGTGTTATTTTATTGTATGACGCGCGTTGCAGACAGTTAAGTTTAAATAATGCACGTACGTTCACGCTGAAAATAGCTTAGCCTTCAACACCCAAACAAACGTCTTGACCACTTTCATATCGAAGCACCGTCTGAGCTTTCTTAAAGTTCTAATTCGAAGAACCCGGTATTAACCTAATTTCTTCAGGGATCCCTACCATTCGACCACCAAGACATGTCAAAGTTGCTGGAGAGGGTCAGAACTGGTAAATATTCGATGCCATCGTGGATGCCGGCCGAGGCCCGGTCTTTGATCCAACAGATGCTGCAAGTAGCACCTGAGAAGCGAATTTCGGTGAGTGTAATGATGTATTCGGTGACTTTTACACTACTTTCTAGATGAAGTTTGGCATTATCGTATCTATTCTTGAGTCAGTTGCAGCTTCTTTCGCCCTATTTATTACTACGGCTGTTTTTCAGATTCAAAACGTTTTCAAACATCCATTTCTGCAACAGTATAAGACCAATAAGGAAAGTACCTACCTCACGCCCATTGAAACAGGTTCTGCTCAATTTTTTTCTCCACTCAAAGCTATAGCTTTTAGGCGACAGAACATAAATATTTGGTACATTCTAACTAGCAATTAACTCTAAACATACGGTAAATAAACTGAAAATTATAGTTACTTTTTAAATACATTTTAAAACTGTTAGCAAGTAATAAGTATCATTAAACATGATGTGTTTTTCAGTTTTGTACACACAACCTTTGAACCATAAGGATGATTTAGACAACGATATTGTAAAACAAATGTCGTCCTTGGGATGCTTCAAGAGTTGTGATGACTTGACACAAAACTTAATAGATACTAGGTAAGTCTTATGTCACAACTCACAACAGCAATCGCAATATTTATGATATTTTAAACAACAAAACAGTTTTACATGCAAATAAGATGAAATATTGAAATTCATTTTGATAAATTTCATTTAAATTGTCTGATTAAGCCGCCTGTCCGGTACTAGCTACAGAGGACAGTTATTTGAGCCGCATCCATTTTATCATAACCACGTTGTCTCCTCGACCACTTTGTTAACCACTTTGTCACCTCGACTATGTCATTAGTCACACCCACTATCTAGTATGTCACATCAACAAATACACTTAACAAACAACCTACCAGACACAATATGGAGAAGGTGGTCTACTTCCTGCTACTCGATAGAAAGCGCCGGCAGCCCGCCCTAAAGGACAACATCCCGCTGCGTAAGCGGTGGAAGAACCGCGCGAGTAGCCGTGAGACACCGCACAAGAGGGTGGACAGTGTGAAACTGGGTCCTAACGAACAGACAGCTCCAGTTTCACCTCTCTTGTCTGGGTATGTATAATATGCATTATTGTATATATATGGATACACTAAAACCTGCATAGCCGTGGGGGCATAGCAGGGTCGCCTAGAAAGGCCCGGACACTATTTTAAACTAGCTAGCAGGGTATTTATGTATGACAGGTTGTTTAGATAGTTTGCTGCTATTCTACGTTTACTAAGTTTGTGTTAGTCTGACTCATTTGAGTCGGTTAGTTATATCTGTTAGCAGTTTTAATTAGTTAACTAGAAGTTGGTTTAAGTGTAAAATAGCTATTTGAGCTGAGGCTGATTTCAATGTTCAAAGCAATTTGTCGCACACAGATAGGCTGTAAGTTAAATTCATTTAACCTTGAAAACAAAATCACGTGGATTAAACATTGACGGTGCAGTCACAGGTCACTGTGTAAAGCTGCCTCTGCCGGGGAATCCTCTACACACTCACCCGAAGTTAACGTCTCCGATACTCGACGTTACTCTCTCGGGTAAGTACCGTCAGTGGCGTAGTCTGTACAAAATGTCAGTAAGCACTGCCAGTTAGCAAGCAGTTACTGACAGATTAATCATTAATGTTGTTTCCGTTTAAATGCCCTGAGTGGTCGCGGCGGTCAACCCGGTTTTCGAACAAACAAACGTTAAGTAAATGTTGAAAATAGGTGTATAAAGAAGGGGTCTTACGATTGTAGAGAATTGTACTCACGCTGAACACACCAGGACTCGACTAGACAGTATCACGGAGACGGGGGCGTCCCCAAGTTGGCGGAGAATCTTCTCCACCTTTTCCAGCTCCTCCTCCTCCTCTCACCGCTCGCTGGAGAAACTCACCTCCTCACGTGACGTCACGTCACGTGACAGCTATATGACGTCACGTGAGAGTTGCGTGACATCACGTGAGAGTTGCTGTACTTCGCGAGACAGTTGTTCTGCTTCGCGCGACAAGCTGGTGTCCGGGAAGCGTGCTCTGTCGTTGTCTGTGGGGAATAATCTGCCGGTGCACTCTGGACTAGTCACAGCACACTCAACAGGTAGCTTTACCTTGTGTTAAGTCCCTACTTCCATCACCATGGTGACATGGTAAATCCCTTATTCCATCACCATGATGACATGGTAGATCCATACTTACATCACCATGATGACATGGTGACATGGTAGATCCCTACTTCCATCACCATGTTAATTAAATTTTTGGCGAGGGGGGTCAACCTAAAAAAGCCAATCCCTTTTTTTACCCTGAGTGGAAAATTCCCGTACAAAGGTTGTTGCGACTAGGAAATTCGCTGAAAATCACCTCATGGACCAAATCTACATAAATCATTATATTATACGACCTACGGAATAACATTTTATACCATCAAAAAGGATCAGGAAGAGAGATATATGCAAGATTTCACCTATTTTCCCAATTTCAGCCTTAAGGTGCACTTGAAATTGGGCACTTTTGTATTTCAGTCCAAAACGTTCCTAGAAACTTTTTGGACACATCAAAATAAGCGCAATGAGGACCTACATGTAAAATTTAAACAGACATACAGTAACTAATGCTCGAAATTGATCAGGAGAGGAGATATTGTGGAAAAATGAATTTGTATCCATAGGCACTCTGTTAAGTTTAGAGCGATTTTCTTCGTTCTGGTCTAGACTGCAGAAAGGTTTCAGAGACTATTCCGATACATTAAAACATGCTGTAGTGTGCTCTACAGCACGTGCATCATGCACCCATGCAGTGCGTTGTGCTCTACAGCACGTGTATCATGCACTTATGCAGTGCAATTTGCTCTAAGGCACGTGCATCATGCACTCATGCAGTGCGTTGCTCAACAGAATGTGCACCATCAACTGCACTAAATGTGTGTAATATAGTGCCCTATACTTCATGTGCTGTGATCTTTGTAAGATCATAAGATCAAGTTCTGCCACTGTCAAATAACATCAAATTCAACATATTGATAATTGTAAACGTATCCATAATGATAGAAAATAATATTTTTTAAGTAATCTTAGACAAACTATTCAAAAACGAAGTGAAGCCCCTTCATTTCGTTTTTGAAGAGGATGAGTTAAACTTGATTACAGGGTGCCAATAACCTAACTACTATAATATAAAAAATCCTACACTCACCTACTACAGCACACTTCGGGATCATGGTGTAGGTAAAGGTCGATCCTGAAAGTTAGGAATTGTCATAAAGTTTTGGTTGTTATCTCTAACAACTACAAATATAGTTAGTCCGAAAACAATGTTAAGTTGAAATAACTCTAATTATGTAACTGTAATTATGTAACCAAGTTTAGGTTATAATAATGATTCTAAGTCTGAAACCAAGGCTAAGTTGAAGTAGCACTAAATAACTTTAGTTGATACCAACCATGCTGACAAGTTATAGTCTTATCCCCGGAAATGATAGCAAATCTCGTAGGTTTCTCACATTTCACAGTGAGAACAGTTCCCGTAAATACCGGTAATTTAGATGATAGGTCGATCAGTCCCGGGAATTGTGTCGTGTCAAAACTGTCACATTCTGAATCTAAGGGGTACATATATGTTCAAGACTGGGCTCCAGTTCCCATCGTAATTACTGTGCTCCTAGTTTTATTTCTTTACAATTATAGTCGCGGACAAAATTGTTTGAAAATACCACCTTTTTGATTGACTGAAATGTTATTAATTCTACTGCTGTTGTTTCCTAAGGAATGTAAGAAAGGGCAAATAGGAAAAAGTTAAAGTACCTTGTTTAACTACGGCTACTTCACAGACCGCTATGTAGATAGGTGAACTCTTGCTAAGTTTTACAGTGTCTCCTCCAGTGTTACAGATCAGTGTGTAGATCTGATCTGACTGTTCCAGTCCGTATGTTAGTTGGAGTGTTCCACAAGACTTCTGTTGTACCTCTCCCTGGTACACTGACACGTCTACGTTGTTACCTTGCTCCACACACTTCTTAAAGTTATCTACACTTTGTGTACACGGGTACACCACTCACTGGGATGATACCAGTTGGTATAGAACCTGTAGTAGACAACAACCTTGTGAATGAAGTAAGATTTATCAAACTCTAGTTTCAACCAGATTGCTCCGTTATCAGTGTATGTTATTGCGAGTGTAGAGAGATCTCTGTCTATTGCATGTGCTGCTGCACAGCATTCCTCCTTGTTTTGCCAGGTGCTACCTTGTGTAGCAATTGTCGGAGTTATCTCTGCAATCTCTTGTTGGCGATCTAAAGAGAAAATACGTGATTATTTCTAGTTTGGGTTCAGTGTTCTCGTTAGTTGTATCGTGTAACCAAGATTTTGTTTTGTTACCAAAATATTAAGAATCAAGATATATCAGGAACAATTACGTAGATGTAGGATAAGAGTTCCCATATTTTCTGCATATAGCAGCTAACAGAAACCTTGAAGAAAGCTACCTCTAGGAAGTGCAGCCAGGACTCCCACAGTCAACATTACCAGCAGTAGGAGCAGCTGTCTGACCAACCTCATCTTCAGCTTCACCGCCGTGTTTTTACTTTATATAACTTTCAAGCTTAAGATGTCCTTTAAATTTTCTAATTGTTACGAAAAACTCTGCGCTTGGACAAACTTGTCGACAAAGAAATCTGTATAGTACCAGATACCACTTAAATCTCCTGTTCAATCACTAGAAAAACCTCCTAATCAGTTTTAAAAAGGAAATTTATATAATGAAAATGACAATGCTGAGAATCCAACTACTCCAATGACTGTAATTTGATTGCACCTCAAATTGTAAAAAGTTAGTTTCTCGACTCAACCGAAGTAAAATTAAAAGAAATGGCTAAGAGAGAACTGAGTGTAGTTAGTAAACCGTGCCTGTTATTTATCTTGATAACAATGACATTCTTCCAGCATCTACACTGAGCATGAGGAAACAAACTCAGCTAAGTGTAGTCTGTACCATTAAAGTGAAAGCTTAACCGCGACAATTAGCAACAAATCGTTAGAGTGTGTACAAGCAAACCTACGCTATTCTAATGGCTAGACTTCCACTCAGGCTAGAGATCTAATGGCTGACACTGCGGAGAAGCGTTTTATTATTTTTCTCGTTTCGTGCCTTCTGTGCAAGAAGGCATTTACATGGACTTTTTAACGTTTTTCGCCCTGAGATACAAAAATTGTACATGAAGGTCGTCCAGATATAAAAATGAATTTAAAATCACCGGAAATGCCAGAAATGTCTTCCCGAACAAAATATCATTTATTCATTTAAGATTATCAGGAAAAGGGTTTTATTGTCTATAGAGACTGTACTAGGTTTGAAACTTGGTCCATGAAGGTTCTTGACACAGGAAGGTTCTTGACACTATTCTGACTATTATTTTGACACATAAAAATAAGGGCTTCAAAGCAATTAATGCCCCAGGGTGGTCAAGGAATAGTTATATGACTAAAACGGATGGATAGGGAAACGGAAAGAAATATGAATCGAAGTATTGTATGTCGGGTCACAATTGGGTATTTTGATCAAGTAAGGTGACAGGAGCTATTTGGATACACTGAAATGCGCAATGATTAAAGGAAGGGAGAAATTGTCGAAAAATTGATATAAAATTTATGTCAAAATTTTTCACCTCCCCTTTAAGATCCTGAAATTTACATTGGGTTGAACCCCCCCCCCCCCATTTTTTTCGAGAAAGATTATGCCATAAGTCCGATTTGTCTCATGTCAAATTTGTTGCAGAGAGAGAAGAGGAGAATCGCCGGGTTAAATCATTGTTACCATGGAAACAAAAGAACAAAGAAACATTCGTCGTACTTCGCGGAACAACTCTTAACCAGTTTAACATTGATTTTGTTCAAATTGCTCAGAAATTTAAAAGTGAGTGGCTTAATTAATTAATTTCGAAGCTTAGAAAAACTAACTAGGTATTGAAATCTAAATTATGTACATTTTTTCTAGAAAAACATTATTTGAGTCTCACCCATGATATATTTATTTTCTCTCCACACAAGAAACTATATTCTTACCCCCAACCCCCTTTCTCTCTCAGTATCACACAGTATAGTCGACTGGGGTTATCTCTGCAAGTACAACAGCAGCAAGAAGGGTCTTCTTAGTAAATCTGTCAAGTTTTATGTCACCGCTGATGAAAGGTGTGCAGATATTGTTTTATTGTGTTTTTGTGATTGATAGAGTATGAGAATCGAACATAGGTGAATTTCATCTTTATTTTACATCTATGCTTGCTTTTTGGAACTGTTATTGATAAAGCTGATGACGATAATGAATCTAAATTCAGTACTAATTATAGTATTATCATTATTATCACTTATTTACTTTTCTCTTATTTAACCAACTTCTGTTTCAGACCGGCAAATTCGCAAGGGAACGACATCGTGATTTGCGTTTCTATTCAGTACAAATCAGGTGTGCATTTTTCTGTTATCTAACTAATTATTTGGCTGCAAATACTATACTTTTTCTGTCGTGATGAACAATTAAACCATATTAGTCTCTTACTTTACTAAAAGCCACATTTTTTTAAAAATAAGATTTTAAAGGCAACAGTTTCTCTTGTTCTTTAGCATACGTAGTTTAGACTACTTCTCATATGAGCTATTTCTAATTTCGCTAATAAGACAAAGAATACCAAACCCATTAGAACATCATACATAGAATTTCAAAAGTCTAGAAGAGGAATCTGACCATTGTTAAAAATGTTGGGCCTGCACTGGGCCAGATGTTTTTACCAATCTTCGACTCCTCCCTAAAAATCTAAATTCGTTAAAATCACTAAAACAGTGCTATTATCAAATAACATAATTCATTGGGCAGAAGACAACTGGCAAAAAGTTGAACTTCTCAATTAATATGTTGTGTTAATTGTCAACAAACTATCTGAGAAGCCATGTAAGATTTAATCGAACCCAATTTCTAAATTAAAACCTGGTCAAATTTTGTCTAGCTTTTGACAATGGATTAAGTTTAACTGCCCGTTTAATTGGTTAATTGCAGCCAAACTATTACCAAGATAATATCTGTAAGCTGTACCCTAACATTTGAAATCGAAACAGAAAACAAATATCAAGCAGCCTACCTATTTTGACGATTTACAAAATAAAATCGTCCTTAAGAACAGAACTAGAAACGCAGCTATGTCTCTGCTATTCTAATGCCAAAAGTTTTGCTGCCCCAATAAATCCATGTTTCCGGCAGTCGGTCAAGTTTTTCGTCTCTCTATTAACATGTTTCTTGTCGTTGATTTAGGACAGTTAGATAGCTGTATCTCTGCGCTTAGTTGCATACTTCCTTCGCGCTCTTTGTTGGGCGGGAACACAATTTGCGTGCACTGCACTCATATCAACACTTGCTCTCCTATTACTTGGAGAAGGTTGTTCCCCCTCAGTCACCTGCATGGAGTCTCTCCGGGTCCTCAAGAAGGGGTGCTCACCTTCAGCCAGCCGCATCGAGTATCTCCGTGTGGTTGTCTTGATATCCGTCAACGTGCGGCCAACATCCGACTTTTTCTCCTTGTAGGTGAGCGAGACCCATTCTCTGTACATCTTGAATCTGAGATGGTAAAGTAAGGGGTTGAGTGCTGCGTTGAGGACCGTGAAGAAGAAGTGACTCAGCAACCATCCATACCAGTAGAGGAAGCTGTTGGAGTCAAGAAAGTTTTCTAGGTGAAACCAGGTGATGCAATTGTTCAGAAGTTGCTGAGCAAACAGGGGCAGATTGCAGACGATGAACACCCCCGTAAACAGCGCTATCGTTATTGATATCCCTCTCGAATCTTTCTCACTCTTATTTCGAGCTTTGCTCCTCCGAACTAAAGCTACCGTGCTAGCAACAAAGCTAACAAAAACGGCTATGGAGATGAGTAGAACTATGAGGAGTAACAACATGATATAGACAGTCCAGGTTATCCCAGGACGACCGTGTCGTGGTCCGACCCCACAGCAAGCCGCAGGTTTCCAAAACACAAACTCCAACACTCCAAACCCCAGGTAAACGGCGTCTACCTCCAGTAGGAAGACACCGAAACAGACACACGCAGTGAGAAACACTGTTTTCTTTAGATGGTAGAAAGGGAAGAGGATAGCTATAGCTCTGGTTGAGCACACGATAAGGACCAGGAACATTGAGAAACGCTGGAGGAAGTTGAAGATAACGCTCCAGGCGCCACAAATGAGGCTGATATCGAACAAGATGGGTCGTCTATCGCTTAACAAGGAAGCAACAACAGGGATACCAGTCAGGGCGATACAGATGTCAACGACACTGACAACAGTGTAGAGGAGATGAGGGAACGACACGTTACGCCTCCTCCAGAAGTAGAGTGTCGAGGAAATGTTGCCCGTAATACCGACCACAACACAAACCACAGTCAGAGCCCCGATGATCTTGTCCGCTGTTGTGTTGTAAGATTGTCCCTGTTCCTCGTGGAGGCTGATGTTGTGTCCTATAAGGTGATGGTCGTGGTGTTGGGAAGTGTCGGGGTCCATTTTGAGGCACCAGCTGTGTGTGGTTTAGTAAATTCTACAAACTTAGATTTACAAATTTTCTTGAAAAGAATTGAAACTAATTTCATTTATATTCAGTTGCTCAAACGGTCCAAGAAATTGCTGCCAATGACATATGCATTGCAAACCTATGTAGTAAATGATTTTTAAAGCACACGCCCGAGCACTGAACGGTTCGTTGAGGTAATAAATGAATGAGGAGTTACCCGAAAATTTATTTTAACAGTAGGTACTGTCCCAAAGAAAAGTATGAAAGCGTAAGAAACAAGCTTTATCAAGGAAAACACGACTCGAATCCGTTTAAATTCAATTGAATTTACACGTGTGAGATATAAGCCATAATTTTGGTATCTCCTTTTTGCCCTTTCACAGAAATTAATTGCCGCTCTGCGCGGAGCCTAATTGAATAACAACAACACCTACCTTACATCTGTACAGGAGCCTGAGTTATAGACGGTTGCTATTGAGTCATTCTTGGCAGTTTTACTTTATAAACAGATATTGAGATTTATCGTTTAATTGGTGCCATCAAATGCACCGAACAGGCAATTGAGGGAGTGATGCATTTTTGTAAGCGTCATTTTTGCAGCAGGCGCTCTACGCAGCTACTTGATTCTAAACCCAAATAAAACAATTTTATTTGTTCTTATTAAACGATTGATAACAAACATGAGCAAAATTTAAATTATGATATCTTGCCGCCATTTCATATGAAATCTAAGTACATCCATTCTATCTGCATTCATCCAATCATTTAATGAACTACATCTCGTTTCGAAAATCCACAACTTCAGCTCCCAAAATCCACCGTAAGTTTTCAAAATCCACCGTAAGCTCCAAAAATCAACAGTAAGATCTAAAAATTCACAGCAAGCTCTCGAAATCTACAATTCCTCATTCTATACATGGTCTACCGTATTAGGTACCTTCGCTGGACACTGTCTAGGTTTACAGTTAACCAAGCCTGCCTCCTCCCCTCCCTCCATGACCCTCACCCCATGTGTCATCATGATACTCCCAAACGTTTGTCCAATGTCCGATCTGGTCTTCAACAATCGTACAAACACCCAACTTCTCAACTTCTTCATCCTCAAGTGGTACAAACAGGGGTTGAGAGCAGCGTTGAAGGTGGTGAAGAAGAAGTGGGAGAGGAGCCACCCGTACCACTTGATAAAGGGACTGTCATCCAGGAACCGCTTCAGATTAAACCAGGAGATGGAGTTATCCAGGAGTTGGAGAGTAAACAGGGGGAGGTTACAGAACAAGAAAAATGCAGTAAACAAAGCAATTGTAACGGACACTTCCCTCGATTGTACGTCTCGTTCTGTACTTGAGATCTGCTTTCTCCGCAACAAGACCACTACACTGACTACAAAACTTATGAAGACAGCGAGGGAGATGGTGAAGACGATGATGAGGATCTGGAGGATGTAGATGGTCCAGGTGTAGTTCCAGGGGAGAGCAGTGGGTCCCACCCCGCAACACCCTGCCGGGGACCAGAACACGAACCTCAGCTCCCCCAACCCCAAGTAGACTGAATCCACCACTAGGAGGAAAACTCCGAAACTCCCGCACGCAGCTAGCGCGGCTCTCTTTCTTACTCTGTAAAACGGGAAGAGTATAGCTATAGCTCGTGTGGAACTCATCACCAACACCATGAACATGGCAAATCTCTGGAGGAAGTTGAAGAGCAAAGTCCAGATTCCACAGAGGGTGTAACTGTTGAAGAAGACAGGATGACGGCCGTTAAATAGAACTGCTACTACCGGTAACGCTGTAAGACTGATCAGTGTATCTGCAATGCTGACAATCGTGTAGAGTCGTTGGGGGAAGGAGCTGTGTCGTCTGTTCCAGAAGAAGAGGAAGGAGATTATGTTGCCCGTAGTACCGATTATCATGCAGATAATGACGATGACACCGATTGCTTTGTCGATTGTTGGGTTGGATCCAGGTATTAGGATGATAAAGTCAGACTGTTTTATACTGTCTGATTTAGACTCGTTCATAGCGAACCTGAAAAGTGAAAATATATACTAAATCACTTCGGTCTCAATGGGCAACGTTATGAAAATGTTGTTTCGAAATAAGAGTAACATTCAAAAATGCAATTCGTGCTTAGCACATGAAAATTATTAAAATTGTAAAAAGTTTGGTGCTCGTAGCTTGATTGATAAACGTCATTAACGTATGAATGCTATACTACATAGTGCTTGTTAAAATTACACAGAGCTAACTTAACAAAACCAAAATATGTTAAAACTGTGTGCTCGTTCACTGAATTTTGAGATTTTGTCGTTATTTCTGTAAATTTCGAGATTTAACGTTGGCGTGCGAGTTTCTGTTTTGCGGTGGCATACACTTCAACACTTCTGAATTGCTAGACTTTTCAGCCTTGAACAACGGTAAACAACTTAACCTCTACAACAAAAATAAATTTCTAACTGAGACAAATTTACAATCGAAACGATTTAAATTCAGTTTTATTATCAAACGATGAACAGTTGAATGTGTGTTGACGAACAGAGTGTTCCTTAAAGCAACATGTCGTGAAATATTTATATCCCCATACATAGGTTTGAGCAGTTAAACAATAACATTGTATACGAAATATATAAATAAAATCGACCGAACTTACATGAGGATAAAATCTCATGTTCACCGTATAGAGGACCGTTACTGTTAACGTTACTGTTAACGTGACTTCAACATTAAATAATTACGTTAAATATTTGTACTGTTAGTAATGTTAGATGTGTGCACTGATAGTTACGTAAAATACTAATTTTATTATCGTGATTAAACTAAATACTGCATGTTCCATACATAAAACATTCCTTTTTCTTCCTACATGAGAAGTAATATCTTGTAGAAGGCTTACAATGATATTATGTTTTGTGCTGAAAATTGTTCTAAAATTGGTTCTCAACGGGCGCGTTTCATTTTTATCAGCAGTAAATCGTCTGATAATATCTGATGTTATCTGAAAAACAATTAATAGTGTTTTTGTCTGTAAAATATATAAGGACAAATAATCTGAAGCTATCAACTGTAAAATTGTATGTGTTCAGTGTTATGAATATATTGAGCCGAGGAAACCCCCTATACTACCAAATAATCTTCATATATATCGCATTTAAGGTATCAATGTATGGCTGAAACAAACGGTTCTTGTTCATATAAAAATGAAATCTTCATCACCGGTTCAAAAAAACTAAGCGAAATTTTACAAAAGTAAAGAATTCTCCTTACTGTTGTAAGCCTGTCTAACCCGAACATTTATATCAAAAGTGAGACTGATTTGGTTCTACATCACCTTACTTTTTATTAGAGGTCATTTACTCATACCATTGACATTTTGACAATCGGCAGAGATAGTCATAGAATTAGAATTAAAATTAGAACTTCTTATTACAGCAATGGTTATGTCTGACAAACTACAGAAATGGAAAAGTTTTTCCCATACATTTCTTTGGTTTCTGGCTATTTTCAAGTGCATAAGATTCACGACATATCATAATTGATACTATTATTCTTTACGTGTTCCAGCGCTGATTATTTAATTGGTCAGCTGACGTGATCATTGATTCTATGGAATAATTTCTCAATTTTCGCCACACCTATGTACATCTAAAGTCTACCATTGCCCATGACATTTACATGTATATAGAAAATCCGAAAGAAGAAATTGTCGACTTACAAATCTTACGGGCCTTGATTATAAAATGAAAACGCCTGGCGTGGTGCAGTTCGTGTCAGAACATCGGAATATTGCTTCCTTGCATTATTAGCCAAGTAATATTTATCTTTGCTGGATAAACCGATCATTCCTTTACCATGGTCCCTTACAATCCAATCAAGCCGTCGGACTATTCTGAATTAAGGCGTTCATATATCATTAGCGGAGAACACCTCATTATCATATCTAGAGATGTTGAGCAAAAACTAGAATTAATCCTGACCCCAACAACCTGTTCAGTTGTATCGTTCATTATCAAAATAACTGCCGTAAGATAAAAAGAAATGAACATGCACAAATAACTCTCCAGTCTCTACCAATTTCAACTTTAATTCCAACTTCTGGTTCTACCCACAACGCGATGACATACTTATCAGCGGCTTTAATCTCATTAGAGATTGCCATTCTACCAGCTCCAGCTTGAAAAGCGATTGAACAGAGTGGCAGGTTGTTTAATCGCTTTTCAAGCCCGAGCTTGATGAATATGCTTACTGTGATAGAAGTTGTGGTGCAGACCTGATTATTGTGGAGGAACTGAGCCAGCTCGAGAGGGATTGATCCGGCTCAGATCAGTCACACGTTCTGATCTAAGAATTTTGAGTCTTTATTGGAGCTAATTATTGTACTTCAGATGGGTTCACATTTTAAAACATCAATATCATGTGAATGTTTTTGGAAGCAAGAACCAAATGTTTTTACACACTGTTGCTTGTACAATGTACAGCGATGCCATATATGGGCAACTTTCTACCAGGGTGTCTGTGATAATGTAAATTAAAGCAAAACCAGGATGGTATTTACAAAATTGCCAAAAAATCATTGGCAAAATTGCAAGTATTCACAACCAAACAAACGAGTAGTAAACGCTACGTCGGTTACTTACTGTTTAAGCGTCCTGGTGGGTGATGTGGTTTAGCTGATATTCTTGTGTTCTACATTTGTAATCTAAACAGGTTTTCTTATTTCAAAGTCTTTTCTTATTCCAGGTTCAACGAAGAAGTTCAAACGGTTGTGCGAGAAAATTCAGCTCGCCCTTTTCCGGCCCAGTAATAACCGACCCTTTTCTCCTATTCTTAGAAAGGTACTGACTTAGTTCCGAGCATTTGCACTGTTTTACTTTTAAATCTAGGGAGAAATAGAGAACGGCATTTGTGGGAAGGCGTTGCAAATTTGTTTGACATGTGAGAGCGTCTATTGATAATTCATCGGTCATAGAATGCTTCTCAATTTTTAATTCCTGTCACATTTCAAAACCTAATAATAATACGCGCCACCCCTCCACGAATACCTTTCTTTATGTCTTTTCAGAATTTATATTTGTCTCCCTATCTGTCATTAATAATTAGCTGATCAGGTAATATATTTAGTTAATGAAATAAAAATTACCTATAACTTTGTACTTCCCCAGGTGTGTAGCTACCTCAGTGAAAGTGATGGTAAACTCACCAGCGACACTGATTCCCACGGGTCTCTCGACATGCTTAGCAGCAACTGTAGTGATCCCTCCTTCTGAGTGTTGTTCTTACTGAACAACTTTGTTCTGATCGGCAGCTCAGTGCTTTATTGCGCTCTGTTTTGAACAATTATTTCATTTGTCTGTACTGAAGATCTGTAAGTATTGAAATGCCATCATTTTGTGCAGATCAACTTTAGTGCTAGGATTTTGTGTAAAATTGTAGTTTTATCTCGTTTTGAACAGCCATACTTTAACGTATTCATTAAACTTGATATTGACAAACTAAGTGTAAAAACACTGTCCCAAATTTAACGCCTCCGGCAGCGCTTTAAACGGTAAAATGTGGACCGCAACGTGGCGAATTTTATGTTTTGTACCCAGGTTTAATATAGGGTTCAATAGTTGGACCTTTTTGTGATTAATGAAGTAATGATGAGTTTGTGGGTTTGAAATATATAAACAATTTAGAATTATTGGTAGAATCTGAATTTTTGCTTTATAAAAGATACACGTTAAACATGAAATTGAATAAAACGTCACTCAAATTAAGAATTTTACTCTTGATTTAATGAGTACCTGATTTGAATAGTAATGGTGTACACTGTAACAGTATATTTATGCCAATAGTTGTTGTTTAAATGATGATAGAATGAATATAAAAGGTTAGTTGTTGAGTGGTTTGACTTACGAAATTGGCTCTAATAAACCTTGTGAATTTTTAAAAGGTCAATACCCTCAATTTTTCTGATTTGCTATACGATAAATGGCTGTCTTGTTATCGCCAATTGAATGAATAGGAATGTTGTTTATTGACTACTGGTCAATACATCGGATGTTAACAAAATGTTATCACGTTTTGAATAGTGACTAAGTGATTCGTAGTGTTTGCTTGGAGCTTAGGGAAATGAGAACGATAGATTTCCAATAAACAACTCAGTCTCCAATTGTATGAAAGGCATGGTAATTTTGCCAAAAAGCAATAATGTGGTATGGATTTGATTCTCAATTAAGTTGAAATGCCATTTTCACCATAGTTATCTGCTTTTTACCTTCAATGATCATTTTAAAAATCAGTAATCAATCGTAATACAATGACTTTTTTGTGATGTAATAACTTTTTTGTTAACACCCAACCGTATTATGTTTGATCTGATTAATTTTCAGAGCATGAGTCGATTAATAGAGTATGTTCTTTTCATTGCACCAGTTTTATTACAGTTACAAAGTACAATTATTTACATTTGATTACACAGTAGAATATATCATTCCATTTCCAGTCACAATTTTATTTTCAGTGCGGGACAAATTCATAGGAATGTTTTCGTCAGTGTCACGTTGCACGTGAAATGGTTATTTCATTGTCAGTTCACATAATAGATAAGATCGGGTACGTCATAGCCATTCGTCGTCAGGAAAAAATGTCGTTGCCGAAAGTAAAAAACATCAAATCACATTAAGTCGGTACGTAGTACGTGATGGTTATGGCGCCCTTGAGACCAGCAAATTTATTTGATTGAAGTTGGATATGAATCAGGGGATGGCAGCCAAAAAAATGATGCAACTTTGATTTTAAAATCCCCATGGTGCGGAAAAACGTGCAACAGAGACATTGGCTAGGCCGGCCAATGTCTCCGTTGCAATGGACGGCTGCCAACTTCTCTTATATGGAGTTTTGGAGAAACATGATTTGTATTTTTGATGTCGATTTATATTTTAAAATTTCAGCTGCAGAAGACAGATTTTGCTTTTCAACTATTAACCCCTACACCCCGAGCATAAACTTTCAAATTTACCCCCTAAATCCTGTAGGTTGATAACCTATTGTCGCGGCCATCACGCCACACGCATTATCTCAATCTGGCCTGGCGAAGAAATTCTAGACGAGCATCGCCCGTTAACAGTTAACCTAAATCAACTTCTCAATTCTATTGGTCCAAAATTACCGGGCGATGCGCGGCTCTCTCTACGTTTCCCTCCGATCATGGATCAACAATAAGCCTGAGGTCCCCAGGCAATATAGTCCAAATAAGAAATTCTGAACGGTTTTTGTCTCAATGCATTTATTTGGTTTTCGAGATATATCGCGCGAAGCCGAGGTCCCGATGGGGCAGCGCAAGCCACAGATTGTCGACGTTGCCTGACCTGCTGCCGCGAAGCGGCAGCCCCCGCCCGCGCCACAACGCAAGGCAAAGCCACAGCTCAACAGCTGGCTTGAAAATGGGCCGCAAGGCTAGGCCGAGTCGGGTAACACCTCGACAAACATCTAACCAGAGCCCTTTTGCGCGCGTCGCGCGCGCCACCAGAGGTGGCTGGAAAATTTTAGCTGCGTACAGCGTAGCAGCCACGCGCGTAGCGTGCTTAAGCACCTGGTTAGGTGAAGGATGAAGTGTTGACGAAAATACATTTGTCTACCGTTCTAACGACACGACGGACGGCTGCCAACTCATCTTGATATGGAGTTTTGGAGAAACACGATTTGTATTGATGTATTTGATGTCGATTAATATTGACGAGATTATATCCGTCTAACGTTCTAACGAAACGTTCAGCTTTAGCTGCGTGAGTCGGGTATCACCGCGACAAGATTAATATTTTAAAATTTCAGCTGCAGAAGACAAATTAATAATTTCATTTTCAACTATTAACTTGCCTTGCGTTGCGCGGGGGCTGCCGCTTCGCGGCAGCAGGTCAGGCAATGTCTGACAACTATTAACCCCATGCACTTCCGAGAATAAACTTTCAAATATACCCGGCCCTAAATCTTGTAGGTCATTAACTTATTGTCGCGGCTTTCAGCTGTGAGAGTCGGGTATTTGTAGGCTTACAACCTACCGTCATCAGTCATCGCTTCGCGCGCGTCACACCTGCTCCTCGAGCGAAGCGTAATGACGATTCAAAGAATCGTGGACACGCATCGCCCGTTAAGTCGGGTATATGGGTATCACCGCGACAAGATGAAGTGTGGATCTCTTGAAAAGTCCAGCATACTCACATGTTCAAAGCAATCCAATTTATTACTTAATTTGCTTGATTCCTTGTGTCCTCCTCAGTGAAGGTGCAAGTGGTGAGCATGCGAACAGCTGTTTGCTCTTTTTCTCCGCACAAGCACAAGCATAATCAATAATGGAGACCCCCATCTTGCTCTATTAAATGTAAACAGAAAAGAGTTCAAAAAATTATTTTTGTTGAATAGACTTATAACAAGGACTTCCGTTTCCCGCTTTGTGCCATGTGGTAGGGGTCAAAGGGACCTTTGGGATGTGCGGCCAACCCTCTGATTGCTGCTGGTGCTTTAGGTTTTCTAGCTGAGGAAATCAAGTTAACCCATCCATCAATTTTTTGTTATAATGACAGCTGGCGGGTCTTTTCAGACAGTTCAAATAATTCTTCAATGGATATACCATCCTTGAGCATGGGCAAGTCACTAAACAGGATGCTTCTGGCACGGGAGCCATTTTTATGAACAGGATGCTTCTGGCACGGGATACTTGTTACTGGCACATTTACTTGTTACTGTCTTAGTTTGATGTCTGCTCCGGTTCCCCGATCACTCAGATCACCTTGGGTGGGCGGTGGAGGTACAACAGGGTGGGAGAAAATGAACAATGTTCCCAGCCCTCAGCAGCCTCTGCTTTTAGCAAGGGCGGGAGAATTATATTTTTTAGACTAAATGGTGGTGTAGACAGGAGAAGATTCGTGGCAAGAGTTGACGGACGACTGTACAGCAACGTGGCAAGTGCTCCGACTGCATCGCAGCGGACGAGGTGATAAAAATCAGGTATGATTTTTCATCTCAAAAAAGAACATTGTAACCACTGTCAGAGGAATATAGGACTCGGTCACCCCCACTTTGAATGTCTTGGCTGCAATAGCATTCTCCATGCCAAATGCTTTAAACCGTCTGATGCTGTAGTAATTAATGATGACTTTTACTGTAAAAATTGTAAGAATTCAGTAT
>JH153258.1:22514-32616 GCA_000226015.1 Mnemiopsis leidyi
CTCTCTCTCTCTCTCTCTCTCTCTCTCTCTCTCTCTCTCTCTCTCTCTCTCTCTCTCTCTCTCTCTCCCACACCTGTCACCTGGTCAGGGAAAGTTGGAACCGTGCCAGAAACAAGGACATTTTGTGTTTTGGAAAATGGGGTACATGTACATGTAAATGTATGCTCCTCTAATTGTAATGCTCCTACCTTTTTTTTGAAGGACAATTTTTGTCCATAGGACCATTTGAGAATATTTTCTCTTCCCCACCAATAGTTAAATGTAAAATGTTAGACATAGAAGTTTGATGGCTGTATTTGACGACAGGTCACCCTACGGTTCCGAATGTCAATATTCTCCAGTTCCTACATACAACACATACCTACATAATAGATAAAATAAAATAGCACGTGTTAACTGACTATCTATTTCAGCACTGTGTTCTAGATTCCAGTATACACGGTCAATACACGAAGGATCTCAGCATGATCTTGCCCGACATGTCGAGCGTATTTATTATAGATAATTCCCCCTCAGCATATAAAAACTATCCAGGTATACAACACACATTTTTACCTAATGATTACTTTCATTGTTTGTTTGATTTTACGCATGAATCTTCCTCTAAACATACGCAAATTTAGATTTTCCGACACAGCCTTTCGTTGCAACGAGATTTTGGGCGTAATTTTCTATTGCTAGTTTTTGGCATATTTGTAAATAGCGAGTTGAAGCGAGCTCACATTTACAAGTCCAGGTTGCGCCCCGCGCGCGCGCATTTTAAGGCATGGCAAGCTGCCACTAATCCTAAAATAACAAACAAATAAAAAGTTTACGAGTCAATGATTGTGTACAATGATGATAGACACATGATGTTGATCCTCTGCGCTCACCATCATACAAAAACAGGCATGCAGCAGTGCTACATCCATGATACTACATGTGCCTGCCGAGTCAAAACAAAACGCCGGTAGTCTTACTACCACATCGCTATTTTAGACAACACCATCGAGCCAACGTATGAGGTTTCCGATAGAAATTCCGTGCGATAAGAGCGAGATATTTATTGCTGACGCAGACAAATCTGTCCAGATAACGCCATCGCGGTGCCGACGTGGACTAAAGACAGGTCGGACACATGGCTCCTCAATCTGCTCCCCTTTCTGGACGGGCTGAGGTTTTGTAACGATGTTCGGACTATTTTATCTCGGCACCGACAGGTACGTGCTGTGTACTTTTATTAGGGAGGTTTTATGTCTTCAAAATTCAACACATTAGGTATTCAATTTACGACTTTGCTTAAATTTTTAGAGTAAATTTGACTTCAAACGTTTGTTTATTTATTTTAATTAGATTAATTTCCAGAGGTGATACGCGTCCTTCTTGAAGTAGAGCGGAGAGAAGGAGACAACGAGGGCTTGTAATTTTGTAATTCATGGGACTCCGATTGAATATCCCAATTTTAGATGACTAAAAAGACATTTTCCTTTCACGAGACTCATTATCACTTGTTGAAATTATTATAAGAAATAACGGACACAATCTCTTGGGGCACTTGTTCTACAGTCAGTGTCCTCCATAGTTGTGATTTTAGCGAAATAGATCTTTATGTAGCTTGATTTCATGGAACTTGATTTTCTTTTCAGTATCAAAGAATCCGTTTTTTTCTGCCACATCGCCTGTGATTTGAGGCATAAACTTTTCCGGTTATCGATTTATTTTTAGTGAGAAACAAGTTTTGTCGCTACATTAAGCTCCCAGGGACCCTTTCAACACAGAAATTTTTTGTCATTTTTTCATTTGCAACTCCAAAACGTGCTGTCTGTCCACTTAAATATTTCTAAGTAACTCAATTGTTCTCCAACTTAAGGTCAACAAGAATTGTGACTGTAAACTGTTATTCAGACAATAATTATTTTATCAATTTGATTTCCCAGACGACTTTTGGCACGGCCTATTTGTTTTTTGTGTATAATACTTTTTATTGTACCGGATTATTTATTTTAACTACATTTATATCAGTCGTTAGCTTGCAGTTTTAAGAGTTATTTAAAACAAACTTTACCGTGTAGTGTTAAGTTTCATTTAATCAATTAGAGTAAAGTCATTTCTTTGGCTATGAAAAGAATAAATTAAATTAAAATGGCAATGAATCAATACATGGCATGTTACAGAATTAAAACAAATATAGCAAATAAGTCAGTTTCATGAGCTTGAATTATTGTACCGGCCAACGATTAAAAACTTGAACCTCTCTTCATACATCTACTTGATTTACAAGTTTAAGAGCGAAAAATTGCTCGAGCTGCCATTCATAATGCAGAGTAGCTATTGAAACGTAATCCATTGAAGCCGAACCAGGATTGAAGCAGATAACATCCAGATGCCCAACAAAGGATCATTAACATGATTTCAATTAACTTTAGCAGATATACGCTCAAAACGGGCAAAATCAGTCAAACCGAAGCCGAATCTCTTCACTTTCGCTGTGAGACCCGTAAAACTTGTCCTTTATCATCCATCACATTTCCATTGTATTTATTTATAGAGGATAACTAGTTCTGTCCAAGCACGTAAACTAGATCACATTGGGTTCCAACAAGTTGATGAAATGTAATTGTGATTATTTTACGACGCAGTAGCTGCACCAGGTTCAGGGCTCCTAGATCTAGGACTCCGTGCTCCCTTTGGGCTTCTCGTCCCGTTAGGACTTCGACTGCCACGTGGGGACCTGCTGCCAGGGGAGGTTTGACCTGGGATTCTTTGTGTGAGCGGGAGTTGGAGTGTTTTGTAATCTCCATGGGCAGGAGTGCAATATAATGTGTTTTATCTTGAAGTAGTGAAAAGCAATAAGAAACCATGGCATGTTTTTACCTTTAAGCTGATCAAGTGCCATACAGTTTCTTGGGAAAGTGTAGGACTAGGAATCAATATCATACAGATGTTTGTTACCTTGGCCAAGTGGGACGGACGCTGGAGGGACAGCATCATAAAGAATGTTCTTGAACTCCGTATGATTTATCAGATCGTCTGAGTTGTCGTCAGTGATGTTGAACAGATCGTCCGCCTCCTCTTGGGTCGTCTGTATCCCGAACCTCCTCAGCGCGTCCACCAGCTCGTACCTTGGTTGTTTGGAGCTTTTAATTTGGTTGTTTGGAGCTTTCAATTTGGTTGTTTGGAGCTTTTAATTTGGTTGTTTGGAGCTTTAATTTGGTTGTTTGGAGCTTTAATTTGGTTGTTTGGAGCTTTTAATTTGGTTGTTTGGAGCTTTAATTTGGTTGTTTGGAGCTTTAATTTGGTTGTTAGGAGCTTTTAATTTGGTTGTTTTCTTTCAAATTGGAGGAAAATCAAGAGTAGCATTGTAAGTAACAATGTAACCGCAGAGGAACTTGAGAACTGGCACACGTTCGCTTAACTTAAAATAAGATTATCTAAAATTGGACTTCTAGATATTCAGGTTTCGTATCCCCACCTGGTAATGTATCCGTTGTTGTCCTTGTCGAACAGTTTGAAAGCTTTGTTTATCTCAATCTCCTGGCCGATCCGAGGATCCAGTTTAGCTGTTAACATGAGGAATTCTGAGAAGTCTAACGAGTCGTTCCCATCTACATCATACTCCTCGATAATACCCTTTACTTCCTGGGGGGAGTTGAGATAAGAATTGAGGAGGAACATTAATATAGTTGTATACTACTTCTTGTAGTATTTCTACTTGTAGTTGTACTACTTGTAGTACTACTGCAGGTAGTAATACGACTTGTAGTAGATGAGAATTGAGGAGGAACACTGTTATAATATAACAATGTTCCTCCTCTACTACAAGGAGTAGTACATAACTTATATACTACTTCCTGTAGTATTTCTAGTTGTAGTAATACTACTTGTTATATTGTAATTTGTATATTACTGCAGCTGGTATTACTACTAGTAGTACGTACAGATTGTGACTGACAACTTGTCAGACAGCAATACTGTTATTAATATTACTACAGGTAGTCAACATTAGAAGGATCCACCATCAAACTCAAAATACGCAAATATCGCCAAAAAATATCTAAGCCATGAAGAGTGGCTTAGATGGATAACTATCTAAGCCACGAAGAGTGGCTTAGATGGATAACTATCTAAGCCACGAAGAGTGGCTTAGATAGATAACTATCTAAGCCACTCTAATGAACCGATCGCCAGTTGATATCGATGATAATTCCTTAACTTAATAAAGTAATTCTTATTCAGAACAACCGAGAAGCTCAATAAAAATAAAATTTACGACAAATTTCGTGCCTCAGCTGGTATATAGATGTTCATGCGGATGAGGGCATTCTGGAACTCTGAGGCTGAGATTGTCCCGTCTCCGTTCCTGTCGAATGAACCAAAACAGCTCTTCAGCTCGGCTAACTTCTCCGGCGCCAAGTTGTCTTCGTCGTCCATCGACACGTAGTTGTCATAGTAACGCTTGCCAACGTTACTTGGCATTTTCTCATAATAGTATCTGCTTGGAACTCAACGTTAATGGAATATTCTAATTTCTATGGTACATTTTAGGTTCTATGGTATATTATAGCGCTGGTGATAGTGATATATTTAAACGGTCTATAGCCCTTATAACAGTAGGAGATTTCCGTCACGGTGAAGTTCTGTACAAGTAACAACAACACATAACAACCTATTACCAGTAAACAGGACCAATATCATGATGATGAAGAAGCATGACGTTATGTTATACTTATTGCCTCAATACAATTAGACTGAAGCGCTGTACAGGCCTGCTGTATTATACCAGAACAAAGGGAAACAAAGGCCTGTATTGTTCAAGTTCCTAGTTGGCACTGACATGTGGAGCCGCAATGTCTGGACTGCTCTGTGTTTGTAGGTATTAGTGATAAGGCCAGTTGGGCGGCGGCTCTACAATAGTACAAACTGATCTATCATCTTGCATTCTTGCATTAATTATAGTTTTGTTATATTTCCACCCCAGAAAAGACACTCAACCCAAAATTTTTGAACCTCGAGACTATTGTCAATCGATTTCTAGTCCAATTTTAGCCCGGTTTTTATTAAAAAAAGTTGCCACATGAACTGTTGACCACATGACATTATAAAAAAGGCCCAAAAAATCTACAAATCGGGGGACGAATTGGAAATGATCACGTGACCCCTTAATTAGTGACCTCTTATAAGTCCCCCAAATTGACATTTTCAACTTTGAGCTAGAAGAAAAGTTATAGTCTTATACCTACATTTTGACGTAAAATTTAGCGGCGAATTAAGACCCCCTATATGGCCCTTTTGACCCCCTATAGCCCAAAAATGAAAATATTCAACTTTGAAGTAGAAGAAAAGTTAGAGCAGTATTTTCACATAAAATTTGACGAAAGATCCGAATTTTAGTTAGTTTCGAAGTCAAAAAATACTACGTGACCCCCTAAGTGTCCCCTTATTCCTAAGCTATAAGTATAAGAAAAGTTAGAGTTAGACGTGAAATTACAAGAAATCTGAAACCACGTGTCTTTTCTGGCTGGAGGCACGCTTTGCGTTTTGCGACTGATAACAACTTGAATGCACGGAGTTTGCCCGGAGAAAAATCTGAATAATTCTGAATCTGTGATAAAGTATTGGCTTTTGCCCCGTCAGAGCCAATCAATAGTTGTTCAAAAGAGGAAGGAGAAAAAACTAAAAAGTACAAGAGAGTAAAGAAATTTTGTCAAACATAAAATCGTGGGGATTTTGAAAGAAAGTAAAACGTCAAAACCGAAAAAATTAACGCAGAGAGAGTTGCCTAAAACTTATAATATGAGAAGAGGGCCAATGTCTGTAGTGGTTGGTACTTTAAATCGAATCACGAAGCAAGATTCTGACAACGCAGAGTAAAACCTTTCTGCTCTAATTGGGGATAAGGATGAAGCTGTTGACTTCACTTTCGTAATGCACAATTTAATTTTAGGCGAATTTCTTTGAATTAAGTTTAAAGTGTTACTAGAAGCCGGGAATTAATCAAACTTCACTGATCTCGGCTAGTTGAACTATTTTATTTTTCGCCGGCAATCCCGTAACTAGTATGTAGTTAGTTCTTGTACTTTTTCTTAAACTTAAACTTATAGTCATACTAACGAGTAACGGTGGTCAACATAGGACGTTTTACAGGACCCATTGGCATTACGCGCCAACAGGACCGTACCCATTGCGCGGTTTTTTCAACTACATGTACTACCATACTTGTACTTAATGTACTAATACTTGTACTAATACTTGTACATTTATTTCTACCTGTTATTGTAATTGTACTAATAAAGTTAGATACACGATTTCCTCGATACTAGTACTACACTTGGTTCAAATAAGCCAACGTCTTAAACTAAGAGTTTCAGTAATAAAGTCAAGCTATCAGTATCTTAAAACTATCACAGTGAAATTAAAATGTTTAGGATCAGAGTGTTTTAAGTTTGTTCAACTTCATCTATTAATACATTGTTCCAACTTAAGAACTTAGAACGTTTTTACGCTCTTGTTAAATTAAATATGCCTGTTGCGATTTCGAAGCATGTGGTTGAAACTATAATAAACAGTTAAACTTTAAACTTAAACACAATCATCAACTGACTCAGTTCTAACACAATATTATCAATATTAATAAATCCATAAAAAGCTGAAACAGTAGTTCTGTAAATACTGTAAGTAAGCTTGAAGAATGAAGGTAAGTTAAAGCAAGTTAAAGTAAGTACCAATGTCACTGCTAGAAGCAGCGGTAGAAGCAAGTGAGCTGTAATATCCAACCTAATGGCAAATAACGAGGTAATTGACCCGGGATAGACGACTTTTTGACTTTGTACAGTCGGAGATATTGGTCCGGCTGAGTTAATTACTCTCACTTTAAGTTTAAGCAGTTAAAGTTTAGGCTGTAGGTTATTGGTCTGTTGGTATTTAACCGCAGTGTTTAGATTTGATATAAGAGGGATAGAAAATGACACCAAACGTCTTGTTTGAAATTCAGCTGTTTTCGCAATTGTTTCATCGTGTGAAACTGATAAAATACTGGCAATGGACTTAGTGGTACAATGTTTGTAAGAAAGGATAACTAATTAGGTAATTGGTAGCACCAAATATTCAGCAATTTGCTGCTGGCTTTAACATGGTTACATCAATAGCGGCTGGTATTTAAACGCTACGTACTGGGCTCTGCCTAGGGCGAGCCTACTACTACTAGCCTACTACTACTAGCCTACTACTACTAGCCTACCACTACTAGCCTACAACTACTAGCCTACTACTACTAGCGTACTACTAGTCTTCTACTAGCCTACCAGTACCTCGGTTTTCGGAATGAACTGATTGTGTTATTACATAAACATTGAAGAAAAAGCTAGATATACTAACTATATAAGTAAACATTCTAATTGGCATTGCTCCTTAAGCCAGTCAGGCGGGAGTTTTTTGGAATTATGATCCGATCCATTTCAAGAGAAACACTTCAAATTTCTGCGTAATTGAAGAAATTACAAAAGTTACACAAATATATTACATTAGCTTTTCAAAACTTAATCCCTAAAGCCCTTACATTAATTGATAAACACTGGACATTTATAATTAACAAAACCGGTATAAATTGCTTCAAAATATATCTCAAAATTGCTTCTGTAACCATATTTTAGAAAACTTATGATTTGTGATAAAATCTGCTAGTTTAGTACAAAATGTATAATGTGTACAATGTATCGTACAAAATCTATAAAATCCTCAATTTTAGTTTGTTTAAATTTACCTATGTCATAATGAACGTGCTTACCGAAAATCACAATGGGCCATAATGCATAAGTTTTTCGAACTTGGACAAACAATTGCCATTCAAGCACGGTTACATTTGTCTTGTTATGTATCGTCAAATACTAACTTGAGACGCCTAGACTAGTTATTTCTTCATCACTTTACCTTAAATCTCAATATTGTGAAGATTCGAGAAGCACGTTTATATTTGTAAATCGCTTCATTGTGAGTTTTCGGGAAAGTCACGATTTACCCTTGATCGGCAACAGATCACATCACAGTACCACATCACACAGTACCACATCACACAGTACCACATCACACAGATCACATCACACATCACACAGATCACATCACACATGATCATATCACACAGATCATATCACACAGATCATATCACACAGATCATGATCATATCACACAGATCATATCACACACGGTCTTACCTCGGAAATCATCACTTTACTCCACGCACACCAACTTAACTAATAACTATGAGTATGAGCTAACGTTTACTCCCCCTTTATAAATTATGTGACAAGAAAGAGGTTGATTTAGATTCCCATGAGTTTGCCCTGGGCAACCACCTTTTTAGTGACCACTTGCTCAAAAATAGACCAGATTTTGATGACCAGATTTTGATAATAATGTTTCACTTCTAAATTCTTGAAGTCCTAAAATTTTGAATGTCAAAGAGCATAAGTTCATACACCATTTGAATTCCCTTAAACCTTATGGCCTAAATATTGAGAATCCCCTTTCAGTTCCTTTATAACACAGATTATTTTCCTAAGTAACTTTCCTTTTAATCAAGAATTTTGCTTATCAATCTTCAATCTTTTTAAGGTTTACTCATAACGTTTTTTAAACGAAGGATCTATAGATCTACCTCTACTGAGCTAAAGTTTTTCTGACAACTGAGCGGACAAAGTTAGCAAATCAGTAACGAAGCTCGTAAGTATTGCAAAATACTTGATTTTGTCGCATCTAGATTTTAGATTTTGAAAAATAATTTGAAACATTACATCTTGGTGTATTAGTAATTGTACATTGTCTTAAAGCGAAAATGAAGCAATATCTAACAAAGCAACACGCCAGAATAACATTTAGCTTCTCAGAAGGGCGAATATTAGATGGTCGGAAACTCAGCCCATATTCCAGAAAACAGAATTAAGTAAGGAGACGAAAGTTGTATGAACTAAAGAGACGAAGTAAGGAAGCAGGGAAACCCCCGTCTGGGTTGTATGAACTTTCCAGACAAGTGAGCTCCAGTAAAGAGTATTACTCACGGTTCACTGTAACAATGGTATCGGGTACTCTAACCCTAATGATTTCCAACTTAACCCAAACTCGAATATCGCACAGCGAGCAACTGAATATTCCTGAATAAAGAGAATTCACTCAGGCCCGACAGGAAGTATACTGATATTAAGGTTTTGTTTGAGACTGGAGAATATCTAATGTTGGTTGGCAGAGCCTATTTCAAAGGAAGGGATAATTTTTAGAGTAAGATTGTTAGAAGTATGCGATTAAGTGGTTTAAACTCAAAGTACAACATTTACTACTGGACACTAACTAATGATTAAGAAATTAAAGCCGTACTGCCACCAAACTCCTCAACAATACGAGACAGCGCGATTTTAGAATCCTCCTATTTTAGAACCGGCAGTTTCTTGCCCTAAACCTCAAGTAGAACGAGAAACGAGAGAGTACCAAGCACCGAGGTAGAACTTTGAGCTTTTGAGGATCAAGAATAAGGATATCCGGTATACTCAGTGACAATTGAAGCAACTGTCAACTTAAAAGTGATGAGCACAAGCGACAGATCAAACCTCATATTGTTGCTACAACATTGCTTAGGGACAGAAAGAGCCTTGAATAATAACCGTTAAGCGACACGATCTGTCGAGCAAGGAGAGAGAGCGCCATTACTCGACTTCAATACTGGAGTAGATCTTTACGTGTATGGGAGATGAAAATCAAAGAGAGATCCCCCACTCAATAAACAAATGAGGTGCCTCAACGCTGGGCCTATCGGCACAAAGCGTACCTTTAGGGTAATCTCTAAATTATAGGTTAGCAATGTACGCAGCTGATTATAATGCAATAATTACTTCTAGTGGGCTTCACTTCTAATGGGCTTCACTACTAGTGGGCTTCACTTCTAGTGGGCTTCACTTCTAGTGGGCTTCACTACTAGTGGACTTCATTCTAATGGGCTTCACTTCTAGTGGGCTTCACTTCTAGTGGGCTTCACTACTAGTGGACTTCATTTCTAGTGGGCTCCACTTCTAGTGGGCTTCACTTCTAGGGGGCTTCACTTCTAGTGGGCTTCACTTTTAGTGGGCTTCACTTCTAGTGG
>JH153258.1:52085-78530 GCA_000226015.1 Mnemiopsis leidyi
AACGAGTTTGAATTGATCTAAATTATTCTAANATAAAGCATGATTTAATTTTTCTAGGGCCCAAAAAAGCCCAAAAAGCCCATTTTTTTAGGGCCCTTCGGGGGTCCGCGGAGGTAAAAATGGGCTTTTTAGGGACGTGGCCCCCCCCCCCCAACTTTCTGATGAAGTTTTAAATCGAATTGAAAGTGGAAATTATTTGGAAAACAAGTTATAAAGACATAGCAGCTTTTTTCAAGATAACCAATTTGTTGCTAAGAAGAAATTCACCATAATATTTATTAGTTTTTAATGCTTTTCACTAAATTTGTTGGATATTTCTAAGATTTTGAAATTTTTAGAAGATGACATGATCCTGGCATGATTATTTCTTATTCATTTTTTATTTAAATTGTAAATGATTGATAATGATACAAGCATCATCACGCCTAATTCCTTTTTCAACACTTGGTTTTTTACAGAAGCTACCGACCTTGCTAATTAGCCAAGATAGCCCTATGGCTCACGCTGTGCACGCCCTATCGGGACGCACAAAGGTGTGCAGTTTACCGGGCGATGCGCGGATCTCTCTCGCAAGCGATAACTGCAATTACATGGACCCTTAAAAATAGATTTAAAAGTTAAAACACACACAAAAAAGTAATACTTAAATTGTTAACTAAACACTCTTTTAAGTCAGTGTGTATAATATGAAAATAATGAGTGAATGCGAGATGAGATAATGCGAGATGACTTGTAAAATATTGTGTTTTGTAAGATGAAAGGTGGATGTTAATCAGATAACAAGCTATTTGAATTGAGACTACTGTCTAAATCAGAGCTTAGGAGAGATTCCCAGAAATTTCTAATCAGCGCATTTTTAAAGGAACTGGGGCAAGTTATTTGACGTAGTGTAAGTGGGAGGGTATTCCATAAAATATGGGTTCGGTAGAAGAAGGACCTATTCAACGGATTGTTTGAGGTGGTAGCCAATTGGCTTGTTTTAGGAATGATAGAGCTTATAATAGAATGATTATCATAAGAAATAGCCTGATGTCCCCAGGCAATGTGTAGTGTGAGCTTGTGCGTCGTGAGTCCGTCCTAATTTCACGCTAGTAAACGTAAGCTCGCACAGGGATATACGTATTTAGCAAAGTTCTTGTAGGTTAATAACCTACTGTCGCGGCCATCACGCGCTGTCACGCATTTCTTTGACGAGATGATATCCGTCTACCGTTCTAACGAAAGCTTTAGCTGCGTGAGTCGGGTATCACCGCGACAAGCATTTCTGGCCTGAAATTCTAGACGCGCATCGCCCGTTGAGCAAAGTTCTAGTTAGAGCAAGCCGCTCGTACTGCAGCGTACGTAAGCACCTACAACCTTGTTAGGTAAAGTTCACGAATGTGTAAATGAATTTTGTCTATGTCATGATCATGTCTCACGTTAACGGGCGACATGCGCGTTAAGAATTTTTTGTAGGTTGATAACCAACTGTCGCGGCCATACGCGCTGTCACGCATATCTAGCTTGGCGAAGAAATTCTCGACGCAAATAAGGAGCGCGCCGCGCGAGCCACAGGGCTATGCTGGCTTAGCTTTAGCAAACCAGAGCTGCGCGCTTTTGCGCGCGTCGCCCGCGCCAACATATTATGTGTTAGATGGAAGTGACTTCAGTGAAATGTTTAAGAAATTTAAAAGATTAAGGTGTCCTTATCTTTTTTGCCGGGCGCTGCGCGGGTCTCTCTACGTGTTAACCTCCGATTGAAAGCAACAAAAGACTGAGGTCCTCAGGCAACTGCAGCGGAGCGTGGAAATTGTTCTCAAATCTTGAGAATTGAGAGCGTCCAGAGGCACTTTTGCTACAGGTTGCATAGCCCTGCTGCCGCGAAGCGGCAGCCTCCGGCGCGCGCGAAGCGCGCGGCGGCGTGGCTGCGCGCAGCGCGGCCACGCCACCGAAAATTTAAAAAATTTTGAAAATTTTTTGAAAAGGGTCACAACGTGAGACAAAGGAGCTTTACGAGGATGATTGAAGAGGTAGGCTTGCTTCTCTACTCCAAGCAACTGCGTGTTCTACAGCTGACCACTCTCGCTGAGAGACGTTCGAGAGTTGTAGGTTGATAACCTACTGTCGCGGCCATCACGCGCTGTCACGCATTTCTGGCCTGGCGACATGAATTTCGGAGAAATTCTAGACGCGCATCGCCCGTTGATTCAAGAGGTGACCTAATTAATGTATACAAAGCTAGCCAAGGTTTATCCCAACTAGCAGGTGTTTTAAATTTTAGCAGATCTGGATTAAATGTACTTTGTAAACCAGGAAAGAGCAAAGGTTCCATGATAAACCGTATTTGAAGGAATTTTATTAATGATTGGGTTATGTTAATGTGGAATAAGCTTCCTATTGATGTGAAGATATTTACACAGAGTGTAAATATTTTTAAATCTAACTTAGCGAGGTGTTACTGCAAAACCAAAGCATCAGGGTTATATGGATACTTTTGGGAAATTTCTGATGAAGTTTTAAATGGAGTAGAATGTGTTAATTATTATCAGTATTTTTTATTTTTTTTGTGTCTGGTGCTGCATATCATAGACATGTTAAACAATCACTTAACAGTAAATACATGCTTCATTGAACCTGGAATATGGAATAAACTGTACAGAAAGTAGACACATGCTTAAGACTCTGGCAGTATCCAAAAGCCGGACCCTGTATGCGAACCAGTACGCAAACTGGTTCGCGTACTAGTTCGCGTACTGGTTCGCGTACTGGTTCGCGTACTGGTTCCCGTACTGGTTCGAGTACTGGTTTAGCAATCCACGAACCAGTCCGGACTAGTTATAACATGATAACAAGTAGGTCATATATTGCAGATGCAAATTAGAGAAAAGAACATTTAGAGAAAAGAACATTTAAATTCTGGTTTATTGCCACCAGTGCAACTGCGCACAAGCACAGCCGCGCATGAGCACAGCTGCTGGGCCCAAGCACAGCCGCGCACAAGCACAGCCGCTAGTGCGGCCAGGCACTAGCAATAGGGGTAAGTTTGACACTAAGAAATTCTGTTGGCCTCCTGGTAGGTTGTATTGAACATGCTTAAAAATCTGCGTTTACAAGCCGCCGTTGAACAATAGGAAAAGTAGAATTTTTTTTTCAGAAAAAGTAGGAAAAAAAACGTATGGTCTCCAGAATCTGCGCTGCGGTTAGCATCCCAGAGCGGCAGCGATACAGAACGGCTAAACCAAGGACTCGAGTGCCATTACCTTTTTAAGCCCATTTTTACCGCCCGCAAGTCGCCCCAGGTGCAGACAGCGGCAAAAACCGGTGCCATGGCCATGCTTAGACTAGGTGACACGCTGTGACAACAGTTCTTGAGTAAATATTAGTTTTCTTTTTTCAAATAGCTTCCTATTGCAGTTTTTGGTATCGAGTCAACCGCCATAAACTCAAAATAAAGTGAACGATTAGATGTCTCTTTTACTGGACATGATATAATATTCAAAAATGAGTTTTCGTAAGAGTTCATAAGTTAAGTCTTCCATTCACGACATCTTTATTATAAACGTTCATCACCACCAAAAAACAAAGTCTGTGTCCACCAAGGGTGATGCTGCTGCCGACGGGAACCAAGTCACCCATTGGAAGATGTTTCCCGTCAATAGCCGCAGTAGTTAATTTAAACTCTTCATTCTGGGAGTTAGCTTAGGTGCGTATTGACGGGATTATTAAATTGCTGAAGGAAAGTAACGGTTACATTTAAGATGGGGTATATAAAGAAATCCTCCTTCTACCTGACTCTGTATTCTATTAGATTTTGTGTTATGTTTCTCTATATCGTTATTGCATGAAATTGGTCTATTATTCTATTATTAAGTGAACAAGTCATAACTAGTCCGGACTGGTTCGCGTACTGGTTTGGGGATTGCCGAACCACTACGCGAAGCAGTTCGCATACTGGTTCACATTCTGGGTTGGGCTTCTTGGATACTGCCAGGACCCTAGCTAGATGGAACACATATGGCGGCATGTGCCGTCTAGTTAGGATCATGTTCCCCAGTAGGTATCGCAGCATGTGCCGTCTAGTTAAGATCATGTTCTGCAGCAAGTGACACGGAACCACGTACCACGTCAGGACGAGGATTTGCTGCTGTAAGCTCATAGCATGATAGCTAAACGTCATCCTGACGACTTCAGCGACATAGAAATCTGACAATGACAAACGACATGCAAATCAACTACCCCTGGGCCCAGTCAAAAGATGGACTCCTCCAAATGGTCGCCCAGCATTCTACAGAATATCCACAGAAATCCTTAAAAAGATATATCACTCCATCCTTTTCTGTTCCTTGGCGACTCTATCAAACCTGCAAAGAAGCTAGCCCTCACCCGCAGATATATGGCAACTTAAGATGTTTGCAATACTCTGGTGCATCTCTTCAGAGTTGCATGGTGCCGTTCCATGAATTTTTTGAATTGACTATCAGTGGAATCCTGTCAGTTTGAATATCTGCTTCATACACATCATGTAGCTTGGTTGATCCTTCAGCCCATCCACAACCTAACACACACGTTACCAATAAGTACACACCTCTGGGAGTCGAGCTTGCTCAAAATGAGGACCTGAAAAAGGTCCCCTGGCCCTCCCCACTTAAAATCACATTCATAATTGGTTGTTGCAACATTGCTACAAGTACATTGGACACTTGATCCAATAGCCACATGTGCTGCAGAACATGTCACATCTAGTTAGAACAGGTGACGCGATACGTACCGTGGATGTACCGTCTAGTTAGGACAGGTGAGGAGATACATGCTGCAACAGGTAATCGAATACACGCCATCTAGAAAGGGTCTAACCGACATAATTTGCTGTAACAACGAAAATATAACTATAAATATTGACATTCCTGTAAAGTCAAGTTAGGGCATTTCTGACCCCTCTGGAGTTTCAAACATAATTTTTCAACACTGCTATAATTCAATTTCAAGTGTTCGAACACAAGATTTCGAGATAGTTATCAGTGTAATCAATTTCTAGAGTATAAATAAAGGACTTATCTCAACTTTTAAGAACTAGTTGGGTGTCAGAAGAAACCCTGAAACCCTCACCAGCCACCTTTGGAGAGTGGCAAAGTCTGGCATAAAATATGATGACATTGAGGTTTCACCATGGCTGGCAAAGTATGGACCCCGGACACATATTCTTCAGGTTCACCAGAAGTTATGCCCAGTTTTTCAACTATAGTTCAATAACCATCTCTCAACACGACACTATCTATACCATCATCTGTTTCCCCTGACTATTACACTTGGACTAGCATAAGAACACTCAAGCGGCCTGCAGCCATGTTCTGCTCGTTCAGGTAATACCTAGACACTTCAACATCACAATGAGCAAAACAGCAATCACCATATTTCATTATACTGATTAATGACATGGCTTAGATGGGCTTCTGAGGGTCCTTCTATTTCAGCTGCCATTTACCGAAGGAATCTCTTGAGGAGAATGGCAATATGGCTAATTTAACTGTCTGGCAATAATTCTCAGGTCAATAATGTTTCAATTTCTCGCTTTCACAGCTGTGACTGTGACGGTAGACGGGAGCTTATAGTAAAATGATAGAGAAAACTAATTTACCCTACGAGGGACCCAGTTACAGATTAAAGTTACATAATCCCAGTGTATTATGCTTTGTTGACGAGTAAGATGTTAATGATTTGATTTACATGATCCTAAAATTTGATTTGATTTGAATAATTCTTAAAATTTGAAAGATAATTTATTTCTCATCTCAGATAATAGGACCATGACCTCCCCAGCTGAACTAAAGAGGATTGAAAATGCTAGAGATTATGTCCGAGATTCCCAGAACACTTCCCAGGTATGGGCATTAATGACTGTCACCAGTGACAGTACACTCAAGCTTGCCAGAAAAGGCAAAGAATATGAAGAGATTTTCGAATACTTGGGTGAAGGTGACATGTCATTTGCATATGTCAAGATTATCATTGGCGATGAGGTTAGTCGACGTGAAAAGTTTGTATTGATAACATGGGTTGGACCTCAAGTTTCTCCTGTAAAGAAAGGGAAAATGCTGTTACCTCGGGCTGAAATTGACAAGATTTTTGAGCAACGTGCCAAAGTCATTGAAGCTGTGGATTTATCAGAACTGGATTATAAAAAAGTCACAGACATATTGGTTAAGGCAGGAGGCGCTGACTATGGTAGTTCAACTTCATAACCTGCATTGCCTTTCTGGAATTGATGGCTATTAATTTCACGGATCAGTAAAACTGTTCAGCTAAATACTGTCTATTTTAAAACAATGAAAATGTGCTAAATATTTCCTCTGTTAACTGCATCTCCGAAATGCGATATCAAAACCTTATTCTCTAATAAATGGGTTTGCAAGCTTGAATTGTTGCATTGTTCTTTTGATATTGGTTGTTATAATTGCATTTTCAATCATCAATATTTGTTATTCAAGTTAAGTGTCATGGAATACTGAATTGGTTATTTGACCTTTTTCGTAACAAAAGTTTTTCTCTGTAATCTTTCATTGCCTAAATACTTAAATATAGATATGCACTCCAATACCCCTACTGTAGACTAACATTTTAACTTTGGAATCTTGCTTTTACTTATCATCAAGTTAATTTTGACTCTAAATGCCTCTTGAAAGTCCATTAAGCAATCACCATGTCGAGTGAAAAGAGTCAAAACCAAGTACACTATGAGATTACCAACAAGGTTCTAACATTGAAGCGACGGAAGAGAAAACCTGTGAGATTTGCGGAACTTCCTGCTGTAACCAAAAAAACTCCTTTAGGTAGATATGGATGTTATAAGGTTTTATGTATAGTTGATAGTGACGCGGCTTATGCATAGTCGATAGTGACGGGGCTGCTTTTCAAACCTCTCAGATTAATAATATTTCTGTCATCTGATCAATAGACCTACCACTTGCGTCTTGCAGTAGAGTTGTGCTATTAACATTAAAAATTACTGCAAATGATGATATCTACATTGTTTGATTGTCTGAAACGGACCAGATTTGGAAGTGTTGGGTTGGTCGTTAGGGTTCAAGGACCATATTTGGTGATGGGTTAGTATATGTATACCTAATTCTAGATATCATATTGAATGGGGCATTTATTTAATGTCTCACCGGAATCTTCCTGGAAGAACTCGTTTCTTTTTCTAATAACCTATAACTGACACCCTTAAACATTTCAGGACAATAGCCACAGCCATGAAATTTGGCTGCGCTATGCGGAATATTGGTGAAAAGTATATGTTGGACCCAGACTTGGAAATTAATGACGCATATGAAGGAGTAAATTATTTTAGAATATTTTTTGTTATTTTTGGGGTTAAAATTGCACAGCACAAGGCAGTTTGTGTGTTTGTAGCTTTACAGGTCATAATCGGCCAGGAGAACCTCTTTTAATATTCTGTTTATGGTCAACATTATAAATGACATTCGGATCAACCGATTTAGAGATATAGATTAGATTCCAGGTTTAAATCTATTGTCAAAGTGTATAAATTCAGTTCCACTAAGTCAACATTTACAAACGTGGGATATGGGGAGCTGGCATGGTTGCAGCTCCAAAACGTACAATTTACTTTCAGATCCTTACTCATTTTGCTGGACATGCCATCGAACGGTTCAGAAAGCTTGTTAAGATGGTTTGAATAGTAAACTCATCATTTTCGTCATTTTATAAACATTTGTGAGTGACACATTTGTGGATAAGTATTAATTCTTATGTATAGAAGTGCTCTAATTGTACGCTTAAGCAGTTTCATGATCGTTTTGAAGTTCTCAACGAAGGCAGACTCTTTTGTCCATGTTTCAGATATGCCAAATGATAAGAGTGATAAACATGTTCCGGCAACATGCACGTGACACAGGGCGACCTGTACACGTGGATACGTTGTCACGTGATAAGCGATTCAACTCGAGCATTCCAGCTCATCCCCTTTCTTTTGATCCCAAACTTTACTCGCCCAAAGAATTTCAGGTATTTCACAATTCACAAGGCTGCCATAATTAGCAGTTATGATCAAGTTAGCCCGTGTGCATTTCATTTTATTATTTTTATTCCTGAATCTGAACATAATGATATCTGACGAATATTTACACGCGATTTCTGTGCCGCAGTACCGAATTTTTTACACGTGATTTCTGTGCCACAGTACCGAATATTTAGACGTGATTTCTGTGCCGCAGTACCGAATATTTTACACGTGATTTCTGTGCCACAGTACCGAATATTTAGACGTGATTTCTGTGCCGCAGTACCGAATGGAGCCGGAAGCCCGGAAAATTCTACAGTCCCCCTGGATGAGCCGAACAAAGGAACAGTTGCGACAAGTTTGGATCTCTCTGAGACATCTCAAACAGTTCCGTAACATGACTGCCGCAATGCAGATGATAATGGCTAGATATGCTCGATATGAGATGTGAGAACCCGACCTTTAATCAAATTTAAAAGAGTTTGTATCTTATTTTATTTCGTCACTTTCCTATTTTCAAGCAGAGTTCGTATATTTTCCTATGCTATTTGTTTACTCATCCAGGCACGGCAAAAATCGCACGATAGTTCGGAAAGGGGACCCGGGGAGACATTACTACTTCATTTACTCTGGTCAGGTTGAACTTAGGAACAGCAACACATTTGACGGGGAAGAAAAGAATCTACCCAAACTTGGAACGGGCCAAGATTTTGGTGTAAGTCCTTAAGTAAAGAATCTAACTTCGCACTGACTTAACACTGACTTAACACTGACTTAACACTGACTTAACACTGACTTAACACTGACTTAACACTGACTTAACACTGACTTAACACTGACTTAACACTGACTTAACACTGACTTAACACTGACTTAACACTGACTTAACACTGACTTAACACTGACTTAACACTGACTTAACACTGACTTAACACAGATAAGATGTTAAATGATGCCCTCATCTCCACAGCACGTGGCTCTGCTACACATGCAGAGAAGAACGGCTACAGTAGTGTGCACTGAGGAGACAGAGTTCGTGGTGTTAGACAGACGGGGCAACGGTAGAGCCGTCTACCGGGCTCTTCTTGCCGAACACAAACAGAAGTGCAACTTCCTTAAGTACTGTTTAATGTTTATCTGTTTATATTGTTTGTTTTTTATTTGTTCTTCATTGTAATAGTCTCTGCCGACGAATGAACATATCTTGGGCTGCACAGTTGGTCCCACCTTGGGGACATGATTGTAAAGTGGACGATTGAAGAATGCCCAAGTAGGATAAGACGAGTGAGAGAAAGAGAAATAATATAAGGTGTCAAATGAGATGGATTATGGGGTAGATAAAGAAAAAGTTGTAGATTAAAATCATTAAAGTATCCATAACTCGCTACAATTATAGACACTAGGAATATTTCTAGGAATGAAGTCGGACACGATATATTCTTGAGTCGTGTACCATTCTACTCTTTCATATGGCATTATAACTTGACATTATAATACACCTTCTCTTCACCAGGACGCTGGAAATATTCCAAGGTTTGGATGAGGAATCTTACAGAAACTTGACTGACCACGGTCGCATAGGAGAATATCTGCCGATGTCCCTTGTAGCCACGATGCAGCAAGGTCATCCATTTATCTACACTATCGTACAGGTACTGTTTTCCTCATCTATCAAGTTTAAACCGTTCTGTACTATTATTCTATCGAACTTACTTAGAATTTTTGTGTGAGAGGCTGTAGGTTTATTTTTCAAAAATGAAAGCAGAAGAAAAGGGATTTGATTTGAAAAGGGATTCCCTTGAACGGAATGATACTTATGAGAGAACATGACAGTTTGAATTTAAGTATCAAATATCAGCGATTAAATTTAACTAGGAACAGTCGTTGTTCAAAAATATGCGTGATTTGCGCGTTTTACAATAGAAATAGTGTTAATCCAAAAATTTTGATTCGACCATAACTTTTAACCTGTTTAACCGATTTTATTGATTTAAAAAGCCTTTTAAGCAGAATTTTTCAAATTTTTATATGAATTAGCCTTCATAATTAACTTTTGAAAGCTTTTTGTATGGTCTAGATTCATAGATAGAGCTAATTTTAGCGAAAATTCCGGGAATTTTTAAATCTGGCCTGCTGCTCACATTTTGTTAGATGTGATAGCCCGGGTCATTTCTGTATGCTAAGGGCATGCAAATGGAGTCATATGGCCGGTTTTTAGCTAACTTTAGCTTTGTCCATATTTTAAAAAATTATGAGCTTTGGAAATTTTGCTCAATTTTCGAAACAGATGAATTTCTAATCTAACCGTTTGAAAAAAGCTCTAACACCCATGCAAATTAGGAAAATTAGAGTTTTTAAAGAATTAGAATATAATTGACAGTAAATGAAATCCATAAAATGTCTTTTTGACCGAAATCATCGAAAAATCTGAAAGCTTTTAGAAATTTGATAATTTCTACGAAATTTTGACTTCAGTCTTCAGCATTTTTCCATAAAAACTTGAATAAGATAATATCTATTGGAAATCAAGCTAGGAAACATATGCTTGACTTGAGAACAAATTATGTAGCTATATCGATTACGAATTTCATGCAACAGCCTTCTCAAATAAGTCGCAAAAACCGAAAAAAGCACAATCACGCATATTTTTGAACAACGACTGTACAGCAAACTGTGTCCGAGATACTTGTGATTGGTTACATTCTAGAGTTGAGAATAGAGTAATAATCAACTTTGTTATACCTAAATTCCTGGTCGTAGTTTGAATTTTATAGAATTTACTCCTAACTTAGTACTTTATAATTCTTCAGAAGTAAAACTAGGGATATTAATTTGCAGTTGAAATTAAGCACAATCAATTATTATTAAGATCAAGTATATGTTTTTCTACATCGGCTCAGTTTTCCCGTAAGTCAAAGTAGCCTCACTCCTCTTCACCCCCTTATAGAGACCGGAAGTAGAAGAAATCTTCTCTGTGCCGTCGAAGTAAACCTTCCTGAGGGTAGCGGTGAAGGGGATATCGGACTTGTACCTGACAACTGTGATGCTTGCTGTTGTCGTAGATTTGGCAGGAAGTACGATTTCTGCTGTGATGCTTTCTTCGTTGGTCACTGTCGTCTCCTCTCCTGTGGCAAACTCCGTCGTGGTTGAGACTTCAATTGTCGTTGTCGATTTGGCGATAAAGGGGAGTCCTCCTTCGAACTCCACTGAGATGCCAAGCTGTATGGCTTGGCTGAAGGCGAAGGAGACTGATGATGCCTCTGAGTAGGTTACGGTTTTTGAGACTGTTTGTTCGGAACTGGAGAAGTTCTCTATTTTGACGGTATTTACGTATTCTGGATCACTCTGTTTGCTCTCAGAAGATAGGTCGTATTGTACATTGTACATGTACATCTTCTCAATGGGCTTTTCAGACCAGTAGTTGTGAGACTCCCTCCTCAGGAGGTAGGGAGCGGCCGGTTGTCCGTGATGACTGGCCAACGTCCCGAATCCAAGAACCCCTGTCTGGTCACCGTTCTTCTTTACTGCCCGATAAACAGACACATCCATCCTTGCAGAACTGCCGGAGTCCCTCCAAACGTAGACCCAGTTGGCAGATGATCCAGCGATAGTGTAGTCAATTTTTACACAGTAAATGGAGCCTTGTTCTGGCTGCCTTGTGTGACTTGCTATAGCCACGTTCCCCAGGGCAACGTACCCAGAAGGACAGTTAACTTGCCAGATCTGGCAATCCCTTCTCGCCCAGGAGCCTCTATCGTTCCAGATTCGTGAGTAGGACACGGGGAGTCGCATTGCATCGCTGTTTTCCTCGTTGACCTTAAGAAGGTATCCGATGGTTGGTTTACTGTGTGTCCCCACGGCAATGTCACCAATAGGGTAGTAGCCTTCTCTAGACCTAGCTCTCCAGATGGAGAAGTCAGCCCTGGCTCTCGATCCAGCGTCACTCCAGATGTTCTCCAGTTCGTGCACCTCGAACAGACTGAGCGGCTTTTGTTCCTCCGCTGGCATGGTCCAGAAATCACGTACTTTCTTCCCGTCAGATTTCAGGAGATAAGCTTGAGAGGATGCCGGTTGGTAGTAGCCCCCAACGCCGATAAAGTTACCAGCGACGATCCCGTAAGCATCCCCAGTGTTCCTGGTTGTGTCCCACAAGCTGATATCGTACTTTGCTCCAGATCCCTTGTCGTTCCAAGTGAAGAGAGAACTTGCCTGGACGACATATTCGTTCTTCACACAGCAGTACATGCTATTGTCCGGCTTGGCACTCCAACTAGCAATAGCTATTCCTCCCAAACATGTGTATCCGGCTGGAGCGTTCATCCTGTATATGGTGACGTCCTTGTGAGCTCCACTCCTCTGGTCACTCCAGAGTCCAGACCCAGCTCAAACTGGTGGGTTGCACCAGGGCGTCTTGTTTCCGTTTGGAGACGAGGATTGCTTTTTTAGAGGGTTTATTCTGCCGGGTGGTGTAGTGGTACTAGCACTCGCTTCCCACGCCGAAGACCGGGTGTTCGAAACCCGTCCGAGGCAGGCAGTCCAGGCCACCAAGCTGTGATTGGTACAGGATTTATCCTGGAATTTAATCTCGGAGGATATCAGTGACGCGAATCCCACTTCGGTGTAATGTCTATTCCATTCAGAATGAGTTTGAACTTGCATATCAGGTGATAATGAATTCTGCTTGGTACTCACCAGCTCCTTAAGATGTCCGTACATGTACAGGGAATATTTCGGAAGTTGTACGAGTTAAATTTTTTTGTTTTTTATTCCATGATCCTGTGGCGACGTCCACCAGAGAACAGTAGTCGGGCTGGAAGTTTACAACCTTCCAGATGGATCCGTCCATCCTGGCTCCTGATCCCCGGTCGCTCCAGATCAGGGTGAAAGTTTCGGTGTACCTGTAGACGATGTGTGGGCCGATTTCATTGTTAGCGGCAGACAGGGACAGCAGGGCTATCAGTGATAGTAGGATCATCATCTTCTTCTTTTTTCTTTCTTCTTCTTCTATACTCTTTTCTTCTTCTGTTGTTTCTTCTTCTTGTCGGTTCTTTCAACTTTGTCTGCGATTGTGTTTGGAATGTTAAGTGGACGGTTTAAATAATCTGCAATGGGTAATGAACTTGGTCATGGTTGTTGCCCAAGGGTCTAGGTGCGGGTGTGAAAAGTAGCAAAAAGAAGGGCTTTAGAAGGTTTAACTGAACGCCAAGTCGTTGATGGAATTTTACTTTTTTCAACGTTACAAAGTCTAATCCCTGGATTCTAATTAGGTAGACTGAAGAGTAAATCACCTAGTCATTAGTCAACCCTCGCTTCTGTAAGGATGGAAATATAAATTTTGTGTTAGTTGACAATTATAATCCTGATCTGCAAAAAGAACATGAAGAGCCTTGTAGAGGACCGTTAATGCTAAACAGATTGACGACAAAAAACATACGACAGAGTTAAGTTCTGATTTGAGGGTATAAATATGTGATTAGGATTAAACTTTTAAAAGAAATGTAAAAGGTACTATTTGACTCAACTACTGCAGCAATAATAGGTCTAGATTTGTGATTAACTTAAGCAAATTTCCTTAATCCTGGGCAAAATCCTAATTAGCGACTATTAAGACTTAAGAGAGAACAGAGAGAACAGAGAATTAGCTTGGAATGTACCTCAAATTCGTAAATAACTAGCAAGAGAGGAGAGAAAGAGAGAAATTTAATTTGTTTCTTATCCCGTATAATCAATGCCCTCAATTCAGAGCGTGTGTTAGAGAAATTGCTCTAATTTTGCGCGGGTCATCTTGCCATCAATCGATAATCAAAACCAAATGGTACAGTTGAAACGGTTTACTATGCAGTAAACCTTCAAAAGTCACTGGAACACGGTCTTAGTGCCCTAAATCACCGTCCCAAGTTTGGTCCCAAAAATCAGGATACTCAGGGGAAAACTTGTGACGATTTTGGAACCAGGCCATTGTGAACGATCTAGACGACCAAGGGCTTCCAAAATTGGCAGGGACACTTGTTAGATCGATACAAGCCTAAATCAAGTGTTCATTTTTGTTCATTTTTGTTCAGTTTTGTTCATTCCAACCATTCTGGGAATTTGGGGCGTCTTTTCGGTCTATCAAATGTCAGGTCCTCTTCATATTGTCTCTACCAATCATAGTAAAACTCTAAAAGTCGCCAAAATACGGTATTAGTGCTCCAAATCACCGTCCCAATTTGGTTCCAACTTTTGGACTCATCTACTGCGCGCGGAAACCGAAAGAATTTTAGGCATGAAAAGTACACCATCTTTCACTCACCGTGACAGAAATGTCTGCGATGCGCGTGATCGGGCTGGCTGCGGCTGGCCCAGCGTTCTTTATTATGTATTTGACCTAGATACTTATTCAAGTCCCATTTTAGCGTGTTTGGGTATTACTAGATAGGTCATACAGAGAAAATCAAGACAGCGCCGACCGCTAATTAAGTTTGAAATTTGCGTACTATCAGTGAAAGTCTTGTCCGATGGTGCGTTCAGAAACTTAGATGCTACCGCGGCCCGGTGGACGCTTTGTCCTATGGTTTATTTTGTTCGGAATGTGATCTTTCACTGTTTCAGGGCGTCGCTAATGTTGCCTTGACGACCGATGTGTACAGCTGTAGTATTCAAAATAATGATCAGAGAGAAGTGCTAAGACGTCTAGATAAACAACGTAAGTTAATAACTACAGGGAGCAAGTTGTTATCTCCTTGTTTGCATTCCGATACATTGCACGTAGAAGTTTGTTGACAAAGGAGAGCTTGCAGCGATCTTCGTTATCGAATGTCATTAAACAAATCACATGCTTGGCCGTCACCTAACTAATTCTTTTAGTATTTGTGGCGAATTGATAGCTATCTTTACGTGTTCTCTCAGTGAACACTGAACGTTAACAGCGATATTTCTATGACTGAGTTCGTCGCTATTAGCGATCGCATATACTAATAGCGATCGCCTTATTACTTCGGTTTTATATTTAAGTAATTGAAAACTATAAACCGCTGTAATCTTAACTGAGATGAAACCTGAAATATTAGATTACATCCATTGTCGGCCCTGTGGCTTGAACCTGACTGTGGCGTCTAAAACAAGTTTGTATTCTGACAAATCGTGAAGTCTGCAACCTGACAAATAGCCTCGTGAGCGAACGGATGAGAATGTAGGAATACCAACAACTCCAATTCTAGCTCTACCCTTCTCACCATCTTAGAGAACTCAAACCATCAAAATGTCTGGTGTAATTGGTTATTTCTAAATTTCTAATTTTCAATTCTCGAGCTAGATGTTTGACGACGGCTAGACTTCCTCCGCAGGCAATAAATGTAACCACAAGTCAGACAAACTGCACGATGTGTTTACTCGTCATGACCCTAAACTCTCACTTGTCATTCAACATCTCAAGGTATAATATTGCATTGTCACTTCGAGGTATTTGTACTTCAATTGTTCAATCATAAATTAAGAATTAGCTAATATAGAGCACACAAAGAATCCTCAATCTCGTATAACGCAGCTGTTCACGGCTGAAATTTAAGGTATCAAACGAAAGCCGATAAATTAAATTTAATAATGGAATGGTGCAGATGTAAAATTGCCTGACATATCACATAAATTTGTGAACGGATCTGAAATGCGCTTTGACATGATCATAAATGAGCACACTGATTAAAATCTCAAACTGGTAACAGGTAAGCACGAAAAATACTATTAAAGTAGGGCACCTTCAACTAAACCTAACCTTCGTAACACAGGTTGTGTGGAGGGTCAGCAGCCTCATGAAACAATATGTGTTCTGAAGCATCATGCTTTATGTTGGAAGGATGATAGACATTGCTTATAGCCCGACTTCGACATCTATATGATTTGATAACGTTGCAGGAGCGTCATGTGTTCGGAATGCAGCACATGCTTCACACCGAGTCAGAACTCCCGACCCTTCACCTCATTGCTAAAAGCAAACTGACAGTGCTAAGTTTACCAGTGTCTTCTGTTCAGTTCTTCGCTAAACCTACCGCGCTTCACATTGCAAGGGTAAGTCTCTCTCTCTCTCTCTCTAAGCGTCATTTGTAGCAATAGTTTTTATTTCTATCAGTAAAATGTTAGTGGAAAAATGAATTGTAGCAACTTTTATAATCCCTAAAATTATCAATGGTCAGTACGTGACAACGCCACTTGAAAACCATAACTACATAGTGTTTATTTAGCGGTATCTCATTAAAATATCGGTCGGATTAGAATAGGTGGTACTGCCTGGACCAGATAAAGTCCTAAGCTCAAATATTAGGAATTTTCAAATAAATGCGAATAATGAAACACGATGCAAGTTAATCTCGTCGCAGCAAGCTAGAATGAGAAGATTGGAGCGTATTGAATTTGGGGGTCCAGATGTTACAAATTTGCAGATCGGAATTTATCATCAAACTTCATTCATTAAATTGGCAAGAATAATGTGTACTCCCTAATATTCTGTCGTTACAAAAATTACGTCGACGAAAAATCTAACACCGAAAATTATATATATTGTGAGATTAGCTAACGAATGGAGTGTGAAATCCAAAATTATTCCGATATCACACGACCTTTGAATTTGCTCATTCAATTAGTAAGCGACTTTAATAACTTAAATGCAAATAGTCTTAAGATTATATTTTACTCTTCTTGAGTGCCCCTTTTGTCTAACTGTAAAATCCTGGGTACAGGTGTAACAAATACAAAATACAATAAAATCTCCACCCTCCAGGAGAAGTACCCTATCTACCCTAGCGTGGTGGAGCTGATTAATCTCCACCCCCAGGAGAAGTACCCTATCTACCCTAGCGTGGTGGAGTTGATTAATCTCAACCCCCAGGAGAAGTACCCTATCTACCCTAGCGTGGTGGAGCTGATTAATCTCCACCCCCAGGAGAAGTACCCTATCTACCCTAGCGTGGTGGAGCTGATTAATCTCAACCCCCAGGAGAAGTACCCTATCTACCCTAGCGTGGTGGAGCTGATTAGGCGGTACATGGAGGATGCAGTGTGGGACTTGTACAAGGCTCACGTGATCAGAGAACTGAAACACTTCGAAGGGAGGGTAGACCCCAGCAAGAAGTGTAAATATTGCCTCTCTTGTCAGTTAAGGTAGGTGATAGGATTATATCATCACCAGGATGATCAGTTTGTTATTGTTTGAGATGTTTTTTAACTTCGAAGTCATAAAAATTCGAGGATATAATCATATTTCGATATGATAGTATCTTAGCCACATTTTGTCCTGGTTGGAACCAATAACCGTAGTGTAACCGTAGGCCTGACCCTTATTCAAAATCAATACTAACCCCCTTCAGAACACAGATGTGTAACCGTAGGTGTTACCCTAATTCAAATTCAATACTTACCCCCCTCAGAACCCTGATGGTGCCCAGTATACTCCCGGATCCTGTCAGAGACGAAGTTACAAACCTGTATTGTCCGGGAAACACCTCCCCTCTACCCCACCTGGCCAACCAGACTTTCCGCCCTCGCTCCGCTCCTCCCCTTGTTACTCCCCGTCCTAGCAACAAGCCCAACTTTAGATCTCTCAACAACTCCCCTGCTGCCGGATCTCCAGACAGTCGGTTGAATGGCGACGTTTACCCGCTTTTCCGTTCAAGTTGGGCCGCTAAAAATCCCGCATCGCGACCAAGAACAGCGGCCGGAAATTCGACCGTTGGTCAGGAACGAGTTGATAGCTTTTGTGACGTGGGGAGCAAGAGAAATCTGACCAGATCCAAGACGGCTGTCGCACGCTCATCCTACAGACCGTCGAGTAAAATTGATAGGGACGGTTTAAAAGGAGAGGGAAGTGTTTGTAAAAATGTTTCCTTCGCATCCCAGCGTGCTTCGTCTTCCAAGATGTCTAAAATTATACCAAAGACGAGTGAGCGATCAATTCTAACGTGACTTAAAGGTACTAAATGCTGATCAAGGGTTCTCGCTCGATCCCGAAATTGACACTCTATTTTGATAGTAATTTGATGTATAACGAATGTGGTAAAACGGTTGTAATTCAGATTTGATGAAATGAAGCAGTGCTTACTTATCCCTTCAGAACGTAGCAAAGCTGTGCGTTTTGTACGTGACAAATGTCGAAGGTTTGAAACCGGTTATTGTACAACTTATCGTTTTTAAATATTTAATTCTTGATAAGTTAAATATTAATTTCCCACCATCAAAGAGTCTTTTAAAGAATTGGACAGAACCTTCAATGCAGCGTGGTAATTTTACTATGATCAATGACTGTGAAGATGCGGATTTGTTGTTGATTTTGATTTGATTTTTATTAATTATTTGACAGGCCAAATGTTTTAATCTTTATAAATTCAAATTTATTCATATTCGAAACCCCTCGATGCAAATAATTCCGACAAATCGCAAATAGAATTTGTGATTATCGAAATTTCTGCACAAAATATTCACTGAAGTTTTTTCCTTCTCCGTATAGGCATTAGGCATGGACGTAAAGAATTTCGACGCCTGTCTCCAGTTTCAACACTAAGAAAGAGGCCAGGGACGACACTTCCGATATGCGAAAGCGCTGTACGTGACTGCTGTCTGTCAGCCGAATTGCCAAAATTCAAGTAAGATTGCGATTTCATCTTATCGTCGAGCGTTTACTTCATGAAATCATACGAGTAAGTTAGATACTGAAATGACCTTTTCCGAGATTACGATATATCTCCTAACAACACGTCATTGTCAGGAAAGAAGTTTGTCCAAGTTACACCTGTCACTCTCTTTAACAAGGGATTTATCTATCTTAGGATTGGCGGGACGAAAGAGCAGAACATGAGATTACCTCTAGAACATGAGAACTTCAAGCATACCACGTGACATTGCTCCCAACATTAGAACTTAAAGCACGTGAGTAGTTAAACTTGATTGCCTGTTTGTCTCTCACGATTATCTGATCAATAAGGCAGGTAGTTAACGTGCCCAGAATCTTGGCTCCGCTGATTGGACATATAAAATTGGAGCACCTGATATCGAGTTAAACTACCTTGTAATCAGCTCAATCAAGTTCAATCAAAGTCCAATCTGTTGAGTCTGACATCTTGTCTGCTTGACGAGGAGGGATCTGAGCACCTTGTTTTTGTTTACAGAACTGGAGTCAGGACAAACAGGTGGTGAATTCTGGGACATGGTTCCCATGGAAACTGATATCTCTGTTAGTGAGGTGTAGTCATGTGATAGGCATGAGATACTCAATCAATCACGTGAGGGAATCCCAAATTGAGAGATATCTCTGATCAAAGGTGCTCTATTGAAGCTGCTAATTGATTATGATATGGTGTTTTGGATTGGCTCATCATTTGATCCTCTGCTGATCAATGAATAAACCGCTGAAACACAGTGTAAAATGGGCTGCGTATGAAATAGATTGGATCTCTGCATAAGCGATGGAATTTAAGGCGTGCCACATTATAAAACTTGTCAAACTGATTGCCAAAGTAAATGTGTTTAAGGCTAGATACTCTCTCGAAAAACGGTGGCACGCCCTTCATCGTCTACGTTCACCTGAACTTAATCAACCGTTTAATGCGTGCTTGGAATTTATCTGGAATTCTCGATAACGGATCATGGTTCTCAGCGTCTCCAACTTCAAGTTAGATGTCTGGCCGTCAGATTTCCCATAAAATCACCCGAAGTACTGTAGTCTACCGACAGAGCCATTTAAAGGCGTGGATAGAGGGGCAGACGCCGCTTACTAGGTTAAATCTGTGGTAAATCAATTTTATCTGTCGAGTTGGTCCCCAATAAACCGTTCTTCACCAAGGAGCTACGATCCAGAGAGAAAGCACTTTGTCAGTTTGGGGTTAGAGGTACAAACATATCATTAGCATCTGTCAGAGGTGCTTGCACTTTGTATAGACCCTGGATCTGTAATCAGATGTATGCGTCACTCCATCTGTGACAGGGGCATATCACGTGACAGGGGAATATACGTCACATGACTAGGGGTTGTGTTACCAGTCTTGCTCCGTGTACAAACATCCGGACTATCTCCGCTGTACTTTCGATCTGCAAACAAGCAGTAATACTAATAGTGTTGTGTCTGCCAATCAAATCTAATTTGGGGTGTCACGTGGTGTAGCAAATAGGATAACTCAATCAAAGAGAAACAGTGATTGGAACCAACGATCTGTAGCTTGTTTGTTTAACAAATAGAGTGCGGGGGAATCAGAGGGGCTACAGTTAAACGTCCATAATGAGAAAATAAAACTATCCAATAAAGGAACCACATTGAAAACGCGTATTGACTATCGTACCTAAATATCCTCTTTAAGTTTGGGTTTCAAGATGATACATACAGATGGCAAGAAAGTTTAAAGAATTTGACTCCTGATGGCGTTCCTGAAATGAATTATATCGAAACAAAGCTAAGATTATTCTAATCGATAAATTTTTAGATTTTTTCTTGCATAAACTATCACTCTCCAGTCTCCCACTATTTAAACTTAAAGGCCCTCGATTAACCGAGCCTGCCTTAAAACCATTTCCTAACTCTTACCAGGAAGTCATTCCTTCCAAGAATCAGTACCACATCTTTTTGACAACACTACACACTTCTTACTAAAATCCGATTGGTCGAGAGCTATTTAACCGCACTTTCACCTGACCATCAAGCAAGACTCGAGCTGTTCCACGCTTTACTTGACTGGGGAGCACGTATCGACCATTACCGGCCCATTATATCCTCTCTGCCCACCCCCGTACACAACCACTATCGTCCTTGTACACGTGCAGAGGACCCAGCTCTTTCTTCTGTGCTGTCACGTGACACAGCCAGGTATTTAGGGCTCAATCACACGGTAAAAGCTTGCTTGCTACCTTCGGATTGGGTTGTTTAATTTGCATAGCTCTTCACTCCGCACATATCATTGATGACAATCCTAGGGATTAGTTGTAGGACAACCAATGATGAAAAGGAGGCCGTGGATTGAGCCAATGAGATGTGAGAATGAGGAGTAAGCCGCTCTGACATTGTAGCCTCAACGCTTGGGTAATGAGTACAACGATTAGAGATCCCGAGTAATGGATTACCGGACTGGAAGGGGGCCAACTTTTTGAGAATTAAAGAGTGTAGTCTGTCGACCAAGAGTGTAGACACTCTACCATGAACAAGAGTGTAGACCCACTGCACCAAGAGTGTAGACACTCTACCATAAACAAGAGTGTAGACCCACCAAGAGCTGGAGTAGAATCTATGTTTAGTCTAATTGTGATAACTTATTGGCGGGTTAAACAATATTTGGAGACATGGGTTGCAAATCTGGCCATGAGTCATCTTAAGGGCTGAAAGAGATGCTTTAATAATCCAGGCAGAATCAAAAGCGGATGAACTATGTTTTCTCAAAAATAGCAGCCTCTTCAGAATTACGAATTCCATTTGAAAACAGACATCTTATTCTTAACAAATGCAGAAATATGAACCTAAGCTTTTCACTCATTCACAGGCCTTTCAATTCCTCTATGTTGTGACAGTTTTTACCTAGCCGGTGCTGGATGGTTGTAAACTTTCTTAGTAAGATTTACTTATTTATTAATCTGTTCAGGATAGTTCGTTATCGTACAGACATGTCAGCGCAGCAAGTTATAAATTAGAAAAGGGCTCGGGGTAGCCATAAAAATTGAAATAATTTAGACGGCAGGTTTTTTTGGCAACTTATACTTTTTTGGCAACTTATACTATAATTTTCTTATAATTATCCAGAGAAAAGTGAATTCATTTTTTTCTGAGGGGCCGCAGTAGTTCACTAAATCTAAGGTTAACTAGACTAATTTGCTTATCTGTTTCTCCCTAGGCCAAATAACCACAGCAGCCCCGGCCCTATTTTTCTGTTTAACTTTACGTGCTCGAAGGTGTGTATTAATAGCTAGATATTGACACTTGCCCACAAATCTGACTGAAAAGAATTGAGAAATTGCTTATTCATCTCTTTTCAGTTCTACAGAAAAATACGAAATATCTAGTCTCTGGAGCATAAATCCACTTTGAGCTCTCGCTGGACTTCAACGACAAATTAAGATCCACTGAAGCAAATTGCTTGAAATGTTCTCAAGAATATTTAGAGAGGTGTCCGTGTTTGTTTAACCCACGTTTAGAATATTATGTATGGTCACGTGGCTTAGGAATCCATAAAAATTCAGAACAAATTAATTCCGTGGATGTCGTTGCATGTGGCCCGAGACGTATAATCTATTTATGATATGAAACGAAGTCGGCTAAAATCAATGAAATCCTATTATGTAAACACTTATTTACGTAAACATTTTACAATGTAAACAGAGCTCTGATACGCTCTCTGATATGTGGAGCTTCTTTATTTTTGTTTGTCTTGGGGCTAAGTTTGGAGGGACGTCGGACAAATATTCATTTGCTATTTTGTCAGCTTCCTTTGCTTGTAGATCTGTTCAGCTTGCTCCTAGGGGTAACTTTGTCGTGTTGCTCAGCATTGGAATTCCGTCATTTTCGTCGAATTGACTCATGATCGTCGAGGGAATGGTTCACTGATCCCTTGCAAAACTGTTGGGCTCCTGTATCATCTTATTGACTTGAATCAACTTGAAAACGAAGAACTTGAGAGAAACTCCTGTAACAGCAAAAAGACTTTGAGATGTTAAGTGCAAACCTCAGATCAATACCTAAAATGGAGTACATTACCGAAATATCTTATAGCTTGTTTTCAGTAAACATTTATCGTTCAACAGAAGAGAAAACTGGATCTTATAGAACATTTTCGATGTGTTGGACAGAAAGCTATGTCATATTATAGATTGGTTCAAAGTAACTTAAATGAAATGTGGGGTCCCTCGACAATCGTCAATAACTTACCATCTTACTCTGAATCTCTGATTTTTGTTCGTGTGGCGGTCAAGGAGACTGATGCAATATCTTATTCCTTGAATTTCATGGAATTGCAAACAAATCGACTGTGATATGTCTTCTTCCATCAGTTTATTCAGTACCGACTGTCTTTCAAACTGTCAAGTTCCCAACAGAGTCAGATCTACGTAACCCTAGTTCCCCTTCCTCCTCTTTTACCACCCTCCTCCATGGTATTACATCTTCCCACGGACTCTGGTATCGTTATCTCCACCACGACTACTGTTTTGACTGGGACAGTCACATAGCCTGGACCACCAGTGTCGGACTAGTGTTGTGTACTCCAGTTCCCACCCCGCACTTCCTGTAGGCGGCACACTTGTCATGCTCAACCCCTGGTTATCTATACGGTCACGTGACACACACCCCAGACCCTGGATCCTTTCGTTCCCACGACTCTCTAACCAGATCCTAGGTCTGAAGCAAGCGCGTCACGTCATGTAGCTATGGTAACGCGAGCTCTGGTCACGTGATCGTCACGTGACGCGCCCACGTGATCAGACACGCGCGCGTTTGTGTGGAACTAAAAACCAGAGCGAGATTATCCCGATTATTCGCAAGTCTCATCTACACACCGAGTGTTTGAACTTCGATCTCGTTTTGTCACACCGATCTACTGCTATGTTTGTAAAGTCTGAAGTCGAGTTGAACAGCTGCGGGGTACAGTGTATCCAAGAGGAGATGGTCAACTACTCCTGCACCTCCCCCGGCATGCCGCCTCCCCGAGTTTACCCTGCCTCTCCCTCCTACTCCAACTTCTCCTACCTCCACTCTCCTGACTTCACGCTCCCTCCCGACTCGGTCAACTCCCCTCCCCTCACTCCTCACACTCACGAGGTCTTCTTTCCGGGCGGTGAGGCTAAGTTCTCATCTGAAGATATTTACGGGATGCTCAACTACCACGACACAACCATGGTAAGTGTTGCTGTTTTTATTGGGGTAGCTTTTCACTGCTCTGCAGATTTGATCTTATTAAGATTCGTCCCGCTCCCCGATTTCATCATCAGTGCATCGCATGATAGCCGTATAGTTATATCCCTAGAATAGCTAAGTTCAGTGATGTTTCGGCCTTGGATTTCCTATCATTCTTAAACGTTCTGTCCTAATAATGTTCTGTCCTAATTGTGTTCTGTCCTAATGTTATTCGAGAATATTCCTCATTCAAAGTGACGTGGCTAGTCATGTATTTGTGGACGTTGTCTACTAGATATTTGATCTTGTTTAAAACAACTGTCACTGTTGACACTTATTCCTCCTAACAGTACAACCTCTGAGCATGCCGATTGTTAATTTGTTGTTGATAGCATCATGTTTCCCAATTGATCAGGTCCCTCTTAATTGATCTTGCCTATTAGGACGCTCGACATTGTTTTAAGCAATTTTGCATGATTCACTTCCACTTCTAACTCTGTCCTGCACTTAGTTTCACTTCTAACTTTGTCCTGTAACTTCTTGCCCGTAAAGCTTTATCCTGGGGATCTGAATATCGCTAAGCCAATGTACTTCTCCCAGATGATGCCAGGTTACCAGTACATCCAAGAGTCCATGTTTCGGAGCAACTCCCCCGATTCCTCCCCAGAGGAATCGTCGTACCGTCACTGTTGGGAGGAGATGAACACCGCCAACAACATCAGACAGTTCGCTCTTCCTCCCCGCAAATCTAAATGTAAGTTTTCTGTTGTTGTATTTCTTAGAAGATATTCCTTTTTGACGTCTGAGATTATCTATTCATTCCAAGAATTGACATATTTCGGTGAATCATTAGAGCATTAGATAAGCTGCAAACTTGGCAGGGCAGTTTTTAGCTTTAAAGGGGCTTTTCCCGCTTTTCAATTTGCTGATTTAATTCCAAATCGTCGTTAACCGATTAATGACGTAACAAATCTGTTTTCTACAGCCAAGAAGAAAAAGGGATCGACAGTGATCAAATCCCTAACCGATAAACCCCCTTACTCCTACATCGCTCTCATAACCATGGCTATCAAAAACTCCGAGGAAAAAAGGTTTGTGAATTTAAACTAGTATTTGCGCTGAAAATTCAGCGGTTTTCTCTGTGCCCACTGGTTAATATTTTAAAGTTAATTTAATCCTGCATTGTTTAAACATTCTTGCTTTTCGTCTTCTAAACCTCTATGCATATTCACTTAGCCTAATGTCATTTATATTCTAACATCACACCTTTCCACCATGACAGATCATCAAAATCTCCAATATATCAAATTTGTGAGTTAACCTAGTTAGCATGCTTGCCGACTGTGGCATGCCTTATCGTCCCATCCTCGTCATACCCTAAACCCAACAAATACCGCTCTGACTTAACCCACCGGCATGATTTAACCCAGCAGGTAAAAATTCCAAAAACGCACCACAAACCTACAACAGTACACACAAACACTTGTTCCCGGCCACAAAGTATTTACAGTGCAACTGGGATGGCCGTGTTTAGCTGGGGTTCTGCGAAGTGAGACAGTCTGGAGACGGAGCCGAGTTAAAATACTAGTGACATAACCTCCCATCCATCACCTTGCTTGATACGCTCCTTCTGGGATCTTTACTTGAGATACTTATCTGGATAAGGGGGCATGGTGTTGATCTTGTCTAATCCCATTTCTTCTCTGAAATTGGACGATACTATGGGGGTATGTAAATCATTTTGATTGGTGGGAGAACTTGACCCGTGAAAATGGACATTTCTATTTTTAGCTCGCATAAATTTCGTCATGGCACTATGTTTTCTTTCAAAAAGCGTTTCTAACTGAGTTAGCCATGAATGAACAACTAAGTTAACCAGCCCTTTTGCTCCCATTCCGCCACTTGTCATTCCGCACACTGGATTGAGTATTAAATTAGATCTCTCATTCAATCAGAACACACAGTCCTTTTTGTCATTTCCAACATTATGTAAGGATCCAGGGAGACCCTAAATAGAGCTAGTCGCAAGCTCCGTGAATGGGACCTGATCGGCATCGCTGACAAATTCACCTACAGAAAGTTTAATATCGGAGAATGACAAATGTGCGCTCTAGTTTACTAGATTGGTGTATGATGAGGGTTGCCGCCTTTTTCAAGACTGTAGCTGAAATTAAGGTTGTATGTGTCGGATATGTAGCTCTAGCTCTGTAGAGTTTGTGGTACAGAATATGTCTATCAAACAGATGGGTTAGCAGCAAACATGCTTAAATACATTGGGTCGAGACGGGTTTAAAAATATCCTTCGTGATTGAATTCTTGGCGTGTTTCCAATGGGAATAAGAGTAATCCGGCTTATATCCACGAAATCCTCATGTTCCCCGCAGCCAATCAGATTGCAGGATAGCTGGTAAGCGTTCAACAAGCAATCAAGTGAATTACATTAATTTCTCCTGGGCCAGGTTTTGGTTATTAAACTGGGTAACGTCACTTCGTGACTCTTTAAACTGTAGGAGAGAGATAGAGTATGGGACTTGGGAGAGATAGAGTATGGGACTTGGGAGAGATAGAGTATGGGACTTGGGAGAGATAGAGTATGGGACTTGGGAGAGATAGTGTA